>CM046840.1:43156723-43244223 GCA_025618425.1 Heliocidaris tuberculata
TACCGACATATAATTTTTCAACAAGCAAGCAAAAAACAACAACGACGACGACAAGCAAACAAACAAACGGACAAAGGTCATCCCCCCCTATTTTTTTTTTTTGTTATTATTTTTGGTGATAAAAATTACAACTTTGCTTAAAGCAATTTTAACAGGAGTGTCAGATCCCCACTACCCCCGTCCCTGCAAAATAAGACGCCCCTCAATGAATTTTGTTGACGATCAAAAAAAAAAAAAACCCCAAAAACCTAGTCGGCATATTGATCAAGATCAGCGAGGTTTTGAACATACGGTAATGAAGACAGTGATGAATGCTGAGAATCGTGGATGTATGATATTATAAAGTCTCAAACAATGGAGACTCTCACAATCGGTGGCTGTTTTCGTTACTTCGGGCTTCAGAGAGAGATCTCGTCATCAACGACCGTGTGCATTATCTTGAGTTTGTTCAAAGCTAGGTAAGATCATATTTTCCTACGAGTTTGTATCCCTTTTAAATAAATTCAAAAATTTAGATGGATGTGTACTGGAATGGTTAGAGGGTTTTGTTTTTGTTTTTGTTTTGTTTTTTGGAGGGGTGTTTTGTTGTTGTTGTTGTTTTTTTTTTCTTTCTTTTTCCCCAAGGTTCGTTTTTCCGAAAATGGAAGAAGATTCGTTAAGTTCTGAGAATGAAATAGCATTTTTAATTCCGAAAATAAAATTCCGTTCGTAATTCCGAAAATCCAACGGGGTTTGTAATTCCGAAAATGAAAATAGAAACCCTATAATTTAGGAATCATGAACCCGATTTCATGTTCGGAATTAAATGAACCCAGTTTCATTTTCGGAATTATGAACCTTCGGATAAACAAGCTTTTGCAATTATGATTTGGGGGAATAGCCAGTATCCCCCTTATATATATATATATATATATATATATATATATATATATATATATATGAAGAGCTTGATTCCAAAAGGAGCTAAATCCATTTTTGACCTAAATTGATTTTTAAAGATAAATATGTGCATTTCAGACATGGAAATCAAATGCACCATATCGCATTTAAAGATATTTTTTTGACGGTTGAAAAAAATTTGTTATAAATTTAGGTTTCATTCCAAAAGGAAATAAATCCAAAACGGTTTCATTCCAAAAGGAGCTAAATCCACTATGGTCATTTAGGATTTGTTCATTTAACCACATTCCCTAAAGCTGTGTAATAAGATTTTTAAGCACATGTTGCGGCTACTAGTCGACATCATCACTTCAAAATTTTGACATAATTGACCGAGTTTTAATATTTTTATGAATATTTTTGGATTAAGCTCCTTTTGGAATTAGCTCCTTTTGGAATGAAACACTGAAAAATCTTCTTTTTTTTTTTTAATATTAATATTAATTGTGTTTACTGTTGAATTCTAATTGTTAAATGTCTTGAAATGTGCAGACTGAAATAGATATTTGACTAAGGTTTCATTCCAAAAGGAGCTAAATCCATGAAAATTAAAATTAAAAAATATCTAAAAAATTGAAATTAGTTGTCAAATTTATAAAAACATGATTGAATTAATCTAAAACAATAGCCCTATCATATATATCATAATAAAGTAACAGTGGACAAGGGAAAGTGGTGAATCAAAAAACCTTCATTTATTCAAAAATGCTAAATGTGGATTTAGCTCCTTTTGGAATGAAACTTTTCATATATATATATATATATATATATATATATATAATATATTTATATATATATCTGTATATCTGTATATGTATATCTGTATATCTGTATATGTATATCTTACTTGTTTTTGTTTTTTTTAAGAAACTAAATCACTTAATCATTTCGAATAAAAACGTTCATAGGCTGAACTTCAAAATGCAAAGCCTTTTCTCATAGAAAAAAACATTGAAATGAATAAATGTTTGCTAGAGGTCAAACAGTCAATTTTGGGGACCTTTCGAACCTCGCATTTTTAATTAATTACTTTTTTATTTTTATTTTTTTTATTTTTTTTATTTTTTTTTTTTTTTTTTTTGGGGGGGGGGTATTTTTTTGTATACTGCAATACAAACAAAGTGTAAGACTTCTCAAAAGTTTCATTCAAATGGAATCATAGCTCTACTCTGATGGACCACTGTAAACTTCATCATTCAATAAGACAATGTGATGTAGGCCCAGTGACATAAATGTCAATACAACTTCAGGTGGTCTTAAAATGGCAAATAAGGGAAATTGAGCTCAAAAGAAGAGAGCTGTTAAAAGGAAGACGCGGAAATACACGTATGAGCGAAATGTGAGGGAGATAATGATGAAGGGAAAAGGAGTGAAGAGTATAACACAGTGAGCATGCGCTATAGGAACATCAAAGTTCTAAATAGGAAAGAAAGCTTTTAAGTTTCCAAGTCACGCATGATTGAAACTTCAATTTGTAATTATACTTTTAGCTTATTCTAGGCTTCAGCAATGGCATCAAAGGCCGCAATCGCTCTCTACCTTTTAGTCATCCTGGCATTAGCAATTAATGCTACCCTTGGTAATGACAATGAAGACACAGTATTCGAGACAGGAAGGAAAAGTAAGTTTTTTGTTTTGTTTGTTTTTTATTGGGGGGGGGGTGGTTGTAATAAACCCTTTTTTAAATTCAGTTTTTATTACATAATCTCTGTCATGTTACGTTTAACATAATCGGATTAGAGAAGCCATGTAATATAATATAATTAATTTTTTTTTAAAGGCTTTACAAAAAAAAAAAAGACTTGGAACTCACACATTTTAATCAAAAAGCAATATGTTTGCTTTAAAAAAAAATTTTTTTTTTTTAAATCAATTAATTTTCTCCCCCTCCTTTCTGACAGTCCGGGGTCCGTCCCTAGTATCATCAATGTAAATGATGATTACATCCGTCTGGTCGTGCTAGGAACTGGAGGGGGGGGGGGGTGTTTCACAAAGAATTAAGTTGACTTAAAGTCATGCGTAAGTGCCAACGCGCATACGGTATTAAACGCGTGATCTCATTGGTAGATTACCCAATAGCGCGCATCCCCTGAGCATGATAATGACCAATGCGGTGGTGTGTCATATACCACATGAAACTAGGAATTTAAGTGCGACTGTAAGTCAAACTTAACTCTTTGTGAAACAACCCCCAGGTCAACCTTTTTATACCTCCTGCGATAAAGAGCAGGGGTGGTATTCTGAGATTTATTTTATCTTGATTTTAGTGAAAAGATTTTAATTGTCATAACAAATTTCAAATTGCAACATTTCATTGGTGTTTGCGCAGATGAATTCCGCGTAAGCAGCCACTTTTGCGCAAGCATTAACCAATGATGCGCCATAAGCGTACATTTTGTTATGACAATTAAAATTATTTCACTAAAATCAAGATAAAATAACTACCCCTGCGATTCATCCGGATCGATCGTACGTCCTCAAATCACTCGCAAATTTACAAACTTCTATCTGTTTACAAGGGCGTAGGCTGGGGGGGGGGGTGCACTGGGTGCACGTGCACCCCCCCCCCCCCGCGGAGGCATAGAAGTTCCGCCCCTGAAAAAAAAAAAAAAAAAAAAAAACTTTTTTCCTCCTTTCAACAGCTTCAAAAACAAGGGGGCACATGACCCGAAACATTCTGTAAAACAATTATTAGTCTTGATTTCTGCCCCAAACCTTATACTAAAAGTCAGGCCATCCATAGAGGTCGGCCAAATCCATTCTTGTCTCATGACGACAGTACCGCGAGACTTATAGTTAATTAAAACCCTTTCGCACCTATAACACCCGAAACTGACGCCCGAAACAGAGATTACTTAAACGCCCCGGAACCTGGGGGGGGGGGGCCACTCGCGGACTGAAGTGGTACCCATGCTCGTCTAAGCACCTCAAAACTGGACCCAAAAGGAAGTAATTCTTGGTGTCAAATTCTACCTCTAAAAGGATATTGTAAAATATACCCTTAAAAGGCATAAATGGCGTAGGAAAATGTACCAACAAATGTCGAAGAACGCCTATTTCTCAAAAAACGTCGAATGTTAGACTGTACAACACCCATTTTTCTTTAAAAAAAACCCAAAAAACCCAAAAAAAACGTCGAATGTAAGACTGAAAAACACCCCGTTTTCTCAAAACCGTCGAATGTAAGACTGAAAAACACCCCTTTTCCCCCAAAGACGTCATCTGATCCTTTCATTCGACTTTTTTTTTTTTGGACAAGCATGGGTACCCGGCATGGGTACCACTTCACTCAGTCTCTGAGTGACCCCCCCCCCCCCCCCCCCCCCGGGCCCAGAAAGCCCGCTTGACTTCAGTATCCTTTATATACCTCACTTTAAGAATCTTTCCTAATCCTATCATCTGATTGGTTGAAAGTGCAGTCATGGTTTTTATGATTGTAACATTTCAAGCACAGAGTTGCATGGTGATATATATGCAATGATAGGTTTTTGTAAAATTAAAGGCCAAGTCCACACCAATATCAAGTTGATTTCAATAAATAGAGTCAAATTAAACAAGCATAATGCTGAAAATTTCATCAAAATCGGATGTAAAATAAGAAAGTTACGAAATTTTAAAGTTTCGCTTAATTTCACAAAACAGTTATATGCACATCCTGGTCGGTATGCAAATGAGGGAACCGATGACGTCATCCACTCACTATTTCTTTTGTATTTTATCATATGAAATGTGAAATATTTCATTTTTTTCCTCATGATGTGAAACAAAAATTGATTCCTCACTGAACTTGTGGAATTGTCATTGTTGTAACATATTGATTCAAGGAAGTGTGATTCAAGGAAGAGCTTCCTTATTGTCAAATCTGCAAAAATTGAAATATTCTATAATTCATATAATAAAATACAAAAGAAATAGTGAGTGTGTGACACCATCAGCTATCTCATTTGCATATCCACCGTGTTATGCATATAACTGTTTTGTGAAAATAGGCGAAACTTTAAAATGTCAAACCTTTCTTATTTTACATCCGATTTTGATGAAATTTTCAGCATTATGCTTGTTTAATTTTACTCTACTTTTTCAAATCAACTTGATATTAGTGTGGACTTGGCCTTTAACTCTGCAGGTTGAGGTGGTTTTTAACACTTTTTTGAAACAAGCCAAGAGTTTTCATGTTGACTATACTTTTAGGGAGTTTGTTCCAATCTGTAGTTTTCAGATAGAATGAGTTCATATAATAATAATCTGTTCTTGCTGTTCTGGGTACATGCATCTTTAAGTTATGATGATCTGTTCTTCCAATTCTGTTCAGGTTTGCACATGTTATTACGTCCTATATCTGTGATGTCATTAACAAGCTTATAACACTAAAAAAATAAGTTGGAGGTACTTTCGTCTACTCTCTAATGTATTCATACTAAATTCTTGTAACAAAGTGTTGTAACTACATGCAGGGGCGGCGCTACAGGGGGGGCAGAGGGGGCGACCGCCCCCCCCCCCTATGATTTTTCAAGTAGTGAAAAAAGAAAAAAAAAATAAGAAAAAAAGAAGAAAAGGAGGAAGAAAAGGGAAGAAAAGGGAAGAAAGAAGAAAGAGGAGTATTCAAAAGAGAGGTCTTAAACATATAACTCTATATTACCCCTGTTATTTAATGGAGAAAAAATATGACGTCATCTTTAGGTCGTCTTGCCCCTCCTATCAAAATACCCCGGCGCCGCCCCTGACTACATGTACTACTCCAGTCTTTGTTCAACATTCTTACGTATAACGTTTTTTTTAATCTTTACAATCAGTTGGCTACCGCTTTGTTTCTGTATGGATCACATGCTGTGCAACAATAATCCAAACATGAGCGTACTAAAGATTCTGTAAAGGGTTTTTAAAACTGGTTTTGGTCAGTCAACGCAGTCCCTCCGTATTATGTACCAAAAAGGTCTATTGCACCTTACATGTAATTCGGTACAATGATCATTCCAATTTTAAGTGTTATTTATCACAAGACCCAAGTATTTCTCAGTTGATGTACTTTGTAACCCTTGACCATTATTAGTATATTTAAAACTAACATTATGAACCTTCCTAGGCATCATAATCTTGGATTTAGATATGTTGTAATCAAGGAGGCAATGTGGCCTGACAGAATTCAGCATAAGCTGAGATTAAATCGACATTTGAATTAAAATAAAACCAGCCATCTTCAAGAGTAAATGTTTTTACTGGAAATAGTTTTGACTTGTTGAAAGGATATTTTGCTGATTTAATGATTACTGACATCAGGTAAGCAATCATTTGATTAACAAAGCAGCTTATAGGCTATAGGTACCAAATCACAAGCTTTATAATTTTCTGAACAATACTTAAACACCTACATAACCTACACTGTATCGTCCAGGAAAAGCTTGCTTGTGATGTGATATCTATTCTGATTTTCTAAACTTTAGTTCCACCTCCCCAAGATGTGCACCTCCCCATGCCCAAACCAGCCTACGCCCTTGGTTTAGTACAGGGTTGCGATGTATATTAAGTTGAGATTGATTTGAATCAATCACAACCATCTGACCATGGGCGTACGGGCATTATTTCGCGAGGGGGGCAGACGCTTTTCGCCCGAGTATCAAGTTTCCAATTTCTAAATTTGTTGACACTTTTTGTAGTGAAAATGTGCAGAAATTACATATTCGAGTATAAAACTACCCAAATAAGATGATTTTCGGGTACCTCGCTGCCCGAATATGAGGTGGTATTTGCCCGAATATCGGCACTTTGAAAATCCTCAGGGGGCTGCAGCTCAGGTCCCCCCCCCCCCCCCCCCCGGATGCTCGTACGCCTATGATCCCAACTATTCATAAAACGGGCCCTTGACCCAATCAATCAGAGTCATCCATACATAGACAGAGTTTGGCCAACTCGGTTTCAGTTGGGCACAACTTCCTTTGTTGCATGCTTGCCTCACGAATTAGCAACAGGCGCCATATTGTTACCTACTGGAGCCGAGTTGGCCAAACTATGTGTATAGATGGCTCTGCGATCAATTCACCCAGACTACCTTCTATAACCTTATGCTTCTTGTTTTCTTGAAGAGTGTAAATGCGATGGCACAGACACAACGTACGTGTGTCTTCTCAGATGCGGGTCAATCACCGGGCCTGATGGTAATGTGATCGTACTGCCAGTTTAAACAGCATTTGCTAACCCAGGTAATTTTCAGCAGGGGTGAACTGGCCATGGGGAGTTTAGGGAATTTCCCCACGGGCCGGTCAATATTTTGGTTAAAAAGGGCCGGTCATACAAAGAAAGGGGACCGGTCAACGACCAAAAAAAAAAAAAAAAAATCCGGCCGCTCTGAAATTCCCTACTCGAATTTAAGTCATAGTCCACCCCTGATTGTTAGATCAGCCTCGTATCCAGAGATTGAGAAACAGAGGCGAGGAGAGAGTTTGCTATTGTACACCAAGTGGACATGGATTCCCAGAAAAGGCCTACTGTGTTGTGATTGGATAACATAATTATATGCATGCGGTGGTGGGCCAAGAAGTCCACTCACCATGTCCAAGAAGGTTCCCGTACAAGATGTATGGCAGTAAGGTTTAGGCCTACGTTATACGTGTGTTCTCCCCCCCCCCCCCCCCCCCCCCCCCCTCGTTAGTGGTCGGTCTACAGGTATGTTCCGCTGCAGACATTCCAAATGTTTTCATGAGCAGGGGTGGATCCAGGATTTTGTCAAATAGGGGGCACAGAAAAGTACATAATTAAGGAGGCATTTTTTAAGGTATGCCAGTTGGGTTTCAAAAGGAGGGCTGTCGATTCGCCCCCCCCCCTGGATCCGCCCTTGATAAGTAAACTTGGTTTACGTACTGGCTGTAAAGCCAACAAAAATTTCCAACATTGTCATGCTTTCTGTAATACAGGACAACCTCCGAAACAGTTTAGTGCGGAGACGTCTGATACTAATGAGAAATGCGAATGACATGTTTAGATCTTTGATTGTTTTTAGGAGAAAGGAGACAAATCATAGAAGAACTGATTTGCTCTGGTTGTTTTGGGATTCCATGCTTTATTAAACATATATGCTCCAAACAGGATCCAAATATTGATGTTCCAAGTTTGAATACCGAGCTCGCATTCTAGATAAAGGTTAACTTCGAGTTAATTTTCTTTCGGGCTTTACATGTTTAATTCAAATTTAGTTTGTCCCCTTGTGCACTATAATCTTCTTTAATCGTTAACTATTTGATTGTATCTTTATTTTTTATTTTATTTTATTATTATTATTTTTTTTTAATTTATTATTCTTTAAATTTTATTTCAGTTTTTTTTTTGTTTGTTTGTTTGTTTGTTTGTTTGTTTGTTTTGTTTTTTTTTTTATCTTTTTGGGGATTTTTTTTGTTGTTGTTTTTTTTTTTTTTGGGGGGGGAGGGGGTGTTTTTATGTCTTCTAATAATATCATACATAACTAAGCAAGATAACCCAGAAACTCGAAAACCATAACAATTAATAAACTTGATCAAAATTAATTCTTCGTATCTTGTAGCAGATTCGATAATACTTCTGTCTGTAGGGAATAGTACAAACTAACATTTCTTAAAATATTTTCTTTTTCTTAAAAAGGTTGATGATTGCCATTACATGGAGGATGCCTCGGACTCAAGGAAGGATACAGTAACATGACAATTCATGTTTTCTTCGTTTTCTTCTCTTTCTTCTTCTTCTTCTTCTTCTTCTTCTTCTTCTTCTCCTCCTCCTCCTCCTCCTCCTCCTCCTTTTTCTTCATCTTCTTCTCATTCTTCTTTTTCTTTTCCTTCTTTTTCTCTTCCTTCTTTTTCTTTTTCTTCTACTTCTTCTTCTTTTCTTCTTCCCCTCCTTCTTTTTCTTCTTCTTCTTCTTCTTCTTCTTCTTCTTCTTCTTCTTCTTCTTCTTCTTCTTCTTCTTCTTCTTCTTCTTCTTCTTCTTCTTCTTCTTCTTCTTCTTCTTCTTCTTCTTCTTCTTCTTCTTCTTCTTCTTTTTCTAATTCTTCTGCTTATATTCTTCGATACTCATTTGAACCACTTCATTTAAGTTAGAGTTCACATTATTAATAAGATTAAAACTATACTGAAGGACTGCTTCTTGTACTATGATTATTTCATATTCAAAATGCACCTTCTGGTTGTGGTGATTATATATTCTAGATCAGTGAATTAATCACTGTGTATTTCTTGTTTCAAATAATTCAAAAGTAGTACACATGTAGACCAAGGATTTGGGGCGATAGAATTGTTTTTTTTTAAAGGGTTTATTAGGGGGGGGGGTTGCTGTGATTTCTTATGTGAGATCTGAGATGATGATAGCCATCATCTTTTACATTACAATAAGAATTTATTTAGTAATCAGAACAGCATATGGCATTCAATTTTACGAAATGAGTGATCAGAGTTGCGTATAACAGGAAGTGGCAGGTGCAAAGTCAAGGACATATTTTAAAATTAACTCTGAATTATTAATCATTAATTATTTGTATAAAACAAACAAAAAAATAATGCATCAACACATGCTAATTGGAAATTAATATGAATTAATGTGTTGTTCGATGTTTTTCAACAGTTTCCGGAAAATTACAGCTATGCCTATCCTTCAAGTTAATGATGGGGGTGACGTTATTTTAGGATTCAAACTTTAAATGTACGTATAGGTCTCACGCAAGTCTACCTTCATCTTATAAAAAATGTACACGTCTATACGATATATACATATATATCTAAGATATGAAATATTGCACACAGCTCCTGAGTTTTATATAGAACAAAAGAAAGCACCGTTATATTTATTTCGAAATGGCAGTCTATAAGTGAGCTGTTGCTGTTAAATATGTGCATTTTTGTTCAAAATATAACAAAGAAAGCTTATGGGAGTAGCCTTTAAAAAAAACACACATACTTAGACTAAAGAAACTAATTCAATTCTATTTAAATTATCTTGTATTTCACTGATTCCTGAACTCTTATATTCAGTTGTTTTAATCCTTTTGTATTTCATTGTTATGAGTTCTCATATTCTATTGTTATAATCCTGAAATATTTCCTATGGAATTTTGCTATTCCATGCTTTCACCTGCAGGGACATTCGAATAAAACAGATGGCAATGAACCTTTGATTTCGAAATGATAATTGAGTTTTTACAGTATTCGGCTCGTTTAATACGCATATATCTATTTCAGGCTGACATGAGGTCAGAATTCGAAGTGGCGCTTCGGGATGGGGGGGGGGGAGAAGAGTTTTTAGTGTCCCACACTTTTTTCGATTTCCCCCAAATTGTACACCTTTCCACAAAATGCCCCTTTTTACTTTTAGTACAAGTCCTTTGTCACTGTTCCTATTTTTTATCAACTGAATCAGCTTTTTAAAAAAAATGTAAAAAAAAACAAACTCTCCCCCAACAAATCACAGATGTAATCTATCTAACCATGAACCGAGCTGATCATACCAAATATGTTAAGGGGGTATCTCACTGAGCGGCGAATGCTTGCGAACGTAGCGAATTTGGGGTTTCGCCAGGGTTTGTAAAAGGTTGCGAAAGGTTCGTAAAAGGTTGCAAGAAAGTTCGCAAACAGTTTTCATTGTCGCAAACAGTTTTTCTTGTTGCAAAGAAATTTTGAACATGTTCAAAATTTCTTTGCGAATTTATTTTTCCGCGAACAGTTGCAAGCGTTTTTGCAAAACAGTCGTAAGCCTTTGCAAGCGGTTGTGAGACGGTGTCGCTGAAGTTCTTTTTGATTCGCCAATGCTAGCTACCACGTGACCATATGGTTCATATATAAAATCAACCCATTGAGAGAAATTTGCAATATATTTGCCATATAGATCGTCATGCAAGGTACTAAAAGGAGAGCGAAGACCCCTCGACGGGGGACCGGGGAGGTCCATGCCGAGGCCCCGGCCGAGGAAGAACTCCCTCCATTCATTCTTTTCTTCTTCCTTTCTGTTTTTTTCTCCATCTTCTTTCGTTCTCTTAAGTTGCACGATAGCTGTAGCAGCATCCAGGCAAAGCAGTCCTTCAAGGACAGCAGCACATTGGGCTAGCTCTTCCTGGCAGAAATTCATTTCCATATTCTGGAAATCCATCTTGAAAACATTCTTCGACTGCGGTCAGAAGAAATCTGAATGCTGGGGAAGGTTGCTCACCCTTTTTATAGGGTTGGGTCCATAGATTCGCCTGGCAGTGGCGTATCTACGGGGGGCAGAGGGGGCACGTGCCCCGGGCGGCACTTGAAGGGGCGCAAAAACGCAAAAGAGAGAAAGAAAAGGGGGAGAAATAAAAGACAAAATGCATAAGAAATTGTGTTTTATAGGGTTTGAAATGCTAAAATTTTCTATAGCTCGGTCGTTTTGCTCCCTCGCATAATCATTTTCAAAATCTAGCTATTTCGCGCTCCTAATGGCGTTTGTAAAGTGTTAACCATTAACTGACTCTAGTTGCTCTGCCCCCCGCCCCCCCCCCCCCCCCCCCACTGCATAAGGCAGCCCCCTGGTGGGATATAAGTGCATAAAAAGCACTAGTGTAGAAGATTCGAAAGAAATCATAAATTTGCCTTGCAATTGCCTTACTCAATTCCTCAAATATATTTCTTCAGGGTTTTCATTCATTTTGCGCCTCCAAAATAGGAATGTTCAAAAAAACCAAAAAAACTATTGCCAGGTCGCTGTATTGCCTTGGATTTTTTTTTTTTTTTTTTTTTTTTTTTTTTGTAAGCCTTTCACTCTAAAAATATAAAGTGTTAAAATCACCATTTAAAAGGGCCGAGGAGTGACAACTTTTTCAAAATGGTATAGATCAAATCTTTTAAACTGCTGGATTCAGCCTTTATAGTGTTGTATCCAGCATGTTAAAAGTGTTAATCTACAATTTTGAAAAAATTTGTCACTCCTCGGCCCTTTTAAATGGTGATTTAATACTTTAGTTTTTAGAGTGTAAAATACAAAATAAATTTCAATTTGAGGGGTGATAAGGGAAAAAAATCTGCTGCTCGGTCGCGTTGCTCCCTCGCTCATACAATAACTCATCAAATTTGGGCTAACAACCCCGGGTTATGTGCATCAAAACTCTTTTTCACGTATAGTGCCATCATTTCTAAATTAAAAACGCTCATTAATCTGAATTTGGGCATCGGGGGGGGGGGGGGGCGCAGATTTGATAGTTTGCCCCGGGCGCCAGAATACCTAGATACGCCACTGTTGCCTGGTACTTTACCAGGGGAGCGTTTCATCAAGCGTTTTGTCAGTGATTTCTACCGACAAATTTGCTCTCAGCCAATCAGATGCGAGGATTTCAGTAGCTTATAACAGCTGTCGGTTAAAATCACTGACAAAACGCTTGATGAAACGCTCCCCAGGAGTTAGCAAAAGGTCCCAAACATTCACAAATAGTGGCAAAGGATTGGCAAATAGTTGATAATCTTCGCAAAAACTGTCGCTAACATTTGCTTACGGTAGCTAATAGTCGCAAACTGCCTTTCGCAAACACTTTCGCAAACATTCGCTCAAATGTTGCTAATTGTCGCTAAACATGGCTAAAAGTCGCTAAATATCGCTAATGGCAGAGGCGAACCCTGATTTTCACCAACATTCGTCAGAAAAGTTGGCAAATCCAAAATTCGCAACGTTCGTAGGCATTCGCCGCTCAGTGAGATACCCCCTTAACGACAGTGTAAGAACACAAGGAGCATGGAGAAGAAGTAGAAAGAAAGAAAGAAAGATCGAGTGTGAGAGATGGAGTTGATAAGCAATGGGAATAGGAGAAAGAGAGACAAACTACTAAACTGGCATAGAGAAGTTCATACTTCTAAGAAATAAGAGAGAGAGAGAGAGAGAGAGAGAGATAGCTGGGAGGGGAGGATAATATAGCGTGAGGTAAGTGATGAAGTGATAGTCTAAGCAAAATAAAACAGAACGATGGGTGAACATTTTAAGAGTGACAATAAATAAACACAGAGAATAACGTGGTGAGGAGAATGAGAGTTTAAGAACGAGGGACACGCAGAAAGACAGAGAGAGAGAGAGAGTTGGGATGCAATAAGAGAAAGCAAATAAGAGAAATGAATACTTGAATAATCTTGATTTGGTCACGAGAAGTTCCATGTGCTAGATCTTTCTCGTTACAAATCTCAAGAATTTTAAACCATGTTTTGAAATTAAAGAATTTTTTGCTTCTTATGTTGTTAGATGTGGGGAGTTCTATTCATTAAATTGCATCGTTTCGACAAGATCAAACTTTCCGGCAAGTCTTTCCTGCAATGAAAATACTTTAGTGCCATCATTAGGATTGAGAAAAGTGAAGAGTTTGAGTAATTTTGAGAATGGAAATGCAAACTGAACCTTCCATATATGGCATGCAGCAAGAGCGAATTTACATATGGGGAAAATATTTGTGGTTGCGTACACGATTCTACTCGATGGAAAAAATTAGGATTTTCACTTCAGTGAAGTTGCTTAATACTTTACACTGAATTATATAATTTGTGAAGGTTGTACTCGTTTCGAAAATGATCCTCCAAAGTGTTTTAATCAGAATGTATGGGGTTTACTATTGTCTTAAAATGGCATTTTCCCGCCTTGTTTTCACCTTTGTAGGTGCCCCTTTTTGTTGGTCCCCCCCCCCCCCACTTTGAAAGACGCCGCCCCTGCTACTTACCATTTGTTTTTAGAGACAAAATGATCTGAAAAACACATTTTCTTAATTGAAAATAATTGTGCAGACCTATGCACTTTACATGGAATATGGGTACTGCAGACATTTGGAGAGTACTTGCATGTCTTTGGTGGACTAACGGAAATTAAGGACACTTATGTTTTCCCTTGAATACGAGTAGATAGTCCATGACACATAAGCGATTGTGGTCTCTCATTTAATCTGATCTCTGTGATATGATTATGCTCATTACCCCCCCCCCCCCCTCCCATTTTTTTTTTTTTTTTTTTTTAATTCTTCTTCCTGTGATCACTTAACTCATTGGTGTAGCTACAGAGGAGGGGCGAAAGAAAGGGAAAAGGGAACGTGACAATAATATGATAGCACCCCTCACATACCCTCCCCTTGGTCTTATTACTTTATATTCCATCCATCAAGTAAGACCGGTGCCCCCCTCAATGGTGCGACCCACAGAGCAAATTTCTTAGATTTTCTGTTGAGTACCCTTCAGACCTGAAACAAAATGGTTTGATGGTTTATTTTACCTGACTGCTAACAAAGCATGTACACCTGCTTGTAAATAAGCAACGAGGGGGCCGAGGGACTTGCTAATGAGGATTAATTGCCCATCAAAGGGCACTCAGTAGCGCATCCACTTGGTTTCGAACCCGGGTCCTCCCAGTTACGAGACCGCTGCTCTACCACTGAGCCATCGCTCAGTGGTAGAGCAAAATATACAGAAACGGACATTTTAAAATGCAAATATACTTTGATTCATTAGGAGTGTCGAAGGAAACTTATACACAAATACAATGATAAATCAAAGTCATTTTCCTCTCTGTTAAGAATTTTTTCCTAGTCACATCTGTTCATAATTTTGTCATCAATATCTCTTAACTAATAACCACCTGGTGTTTACATAAGCGATGGTGGTCTCTCATTTAATCTGATCTCTGTGAAATGATTATGCACATTCCCCCCCCCCCTCCTTTTTTTTTTTTTTAATTCTTCTTCCTGCGATCACTTAACTCATTGGTGTAGCTACAGTACAAGGGAGGGGGGCGAAAGAAAGGGAAAAGGGAACGTGAAAATAATATGATAGGACCCCTCACATACCCTCCCCTTGGTCTTATTACTTTATATTCCATCCATCAAGTAAGACCGGTTCCCCCCTCAATGGTGCGACCCACAGAGCAAATTTCTTAGATTTTTCTATTGAGTACCCTTCAGACCTGAAACAAAATGGTTTGATGGTTTATTTTACCTGACTGCTAACAAAGCATGTACACCTGCTTGTAAATAAGCAACGAGGGGGCCGAGGGACTTGCTAATGAGGATTAATGGCCCACCAAAGGGCACTCAGTAGCGCATCCACTTGGTTTCGAACCCGGGTCCTCCCAGTTACGAGACCGCTGCTCTACTGAGCCATCGCTCAGTGGTAGAGCAAAATATACAGAAACGGACATTTTAAAATGCAAATATACTTTGACTCATTAGGACTGTCGAAGGAAACTTTTACACAAATACAATGATAAATCAAAGTCATTTTCCTCTCTGCTAAGAATTTTTTACTAGTCACATTTGTTCATAATTTTGTCATCAATATCTCTTAACTAATAACCACCTGGTGTTTACCGACACTGTAACACATCCTAACCAAAATTCATCATAGGCTTTATGATGTAATTGAGAGCACCAATCCTCCGAACTGAAATGTAATGTTAAATATTTCCTTACCTCTCACTTTCATACAATAAATGTGAAATAAAATCTCCATCACAACCGCATACACTCCGATTCGCTCCTTTCTTTCTAATTATATACAGGGGAAAAGTTGGTTATTGTTAGATATTCTATGTATGTGTTATTTCAAAACATACTCATGGTTGATAAATAAATTTGAAAATCTGCTGATATTTGTCAACAAAGCAGAAGCAATTCTTTAAATTGTAATTAGGGAAAAACTTAAAATGACTCAAAAGAGTAAAAAAAAAAAATAGAAATTTATAATGAGTTCAGTGCTCATTCTGTTTAAGAGTGCTGACAAAACTGAATGCAGTTGAAAAGATTAACATTAAAACAATACAAAATCAATTATATTTAATAGAATAAATAAAGGTATTTAAAACTGCAATTCAAAACTGAAGTGAGATCAGTAATAACACAACAAACACCTTTAACATATAGATCAGTATGGATTTTTGCTTAAAATAGTCAATTAAAAAGATGCAAATATGAAATCAATTAAACTAAATATCTTATGAATGGTATTATGAGGGATGTAAATAAAGTGCAGGCATTGATTAACTTTGCCCAGGATTGAAAAAAAAAATCACTGTTCCAGCTAATGCTGTAATCATAATTGCAAACCTTTAGCTCAGACAGGAATCGCCTGAGTTTTATAAGCTGATCGGTCGTTTATATATCAAGATATTTACGATTGAACATTGATGTCGGGATAGAGTACCACCGAACCCTAAAGAACTCTTACGGTTGGCATACCTCGTTCTATCACTGAATACCGTACGGGCTGGAAACCCGATCTGAAATCGCCAAGCGCTGGTGCTTGGTTTTTGTGACTGCAGCGCAGCGAAGAAGCCAAGCGACTTGCGCTAGCGATTGATCGCGATTTTTTCTTTTTTAGGATAGTAAACGGGTTCCATTTTCTCTCATACTTTCACATATCCTTAATTATATATGTAGTTAGAGGACTGCATACAATTCACTGGCATTTGAGTTGATTTTACAATTTTTCACAAAGTTAATCAATCACTTTTAAAGTGCAAATTAGCTTCATCCCAAAAAGGATGTATGATGTAGTAAGCAAATACAATTAGCCCCTCCTTTAAAATACAAAGGACATATTGCTAGTACTGAGATGCACCTCCCGAGATTAAATCTACAAAGGCTGATTGGATATGTAAAAAAAAAAATGACATTAACCATATAGTTGAATTCTAAAATAAAGATCTGGCAGTGTAAGTTAAAGTCCCAGTTAAAGAAATTATATAATTGCTCACAATCTAACCAATGGACATATGTGTGGTAGTGCATAGCAGTTGGTAAAGTAAAATAGTAGTAGGGGCTGTGGAATGAAATTCTTCATGGGAGTATAGACTGTTACTCAGAATACTGAAATGAATGGATTCTTTCATCTTCATATAGTCGATTGCTTTGTAGAAAAATTTTCTTTGTAGAAAACTCAGAAAATTTTACGCCAAATCAGTTTTCTAATATATGAAAATAGTTTGCACTGTACATTACATTCATCATTTATTTCGTTTTGGTTGTAGAATCTCTGTAAATTACGCCCAAAATGAATTTTCGATTCGATAAAATGATTTTGCGTCGTATATCTAATTTATTTGTTGAATCATTTTGGGTTGTAGATTCTCCGTATAAGTTACGCCCCGAAATCAATTTTCGATTCGATGAAAACATTGTGCATTTTATTTTTTTTGTTGCTTCATTTGGGCTGTAGATTCTCCGTAAACTACGCTTTAAATCAGTTTTTTTCTATTCGATAAAAATAGTTTGTGTTGTATATTTCATTCATTTGTTGTTTCATTTGGGTTGTATACAACCCAAATTACATATATGTAAGCAGTGGTAAGCAACGCCCTAAATCAGTTTTCGATTCAATAAAAGTATTTTGTGTTGTATATTTCATTCATTTGTTGTTTTATTTGGGCTGTAGATTGTCCGTAAGTTACGCCTAAAATCAATTTTCGATTCGATAAAAACGTAGTATTCCATTTATTTGTTGTTTCATTTGGGTTGTATATTCTCCGTAAGCAACGCCCCAAATCAGTTTTCGATTCTATAAAAGTATTTTGCGTTGTATATTTCATTCGTTTGTTGTTTAATTCGGGTTGTAGATTATCCCTTAGTTACGCCCCAGAGTGAATTTTTGATTCGATAAAAACATTTTTCGCTGTATATTTCGTTAATTTGTTGTTTCACTGGGTTGTACATTCTCTGTAATTTATGTTCCAAATCAATTCGATAAAAAAATTTCGCGTTGTATTTGGGTTGTTCAAAGGTTGCGTTGTAGATTCTCCAAGAGTTACGTGCCAAATCAATTTTCGATTCGAAAAATACATTATGCGTTCATATGTATTGGATTAACATCTTGTTTGATTAAAGCTGCAACCAAAACGAAACAAAGGAATGAGCCAATATTACGCAAGATCTTCTTATCAAACGGAAAATTTTATTTTCTTCCACCCAAGGTAAACGGCAGATGGATTGAGAAAAAAAGGAAATGATACATGTACAGGAAATTTCACAAGGGAGCCCAGGATGACGGCGCATCAAGAACTTAGAAAAGTCGGGTCCTTTTGTACTTGAGTGTTTTGTCAACCCGCGGGGCAGCACACAGCAGACGACACAGCGATAATGCAATCACGATAATTCCGCTATCGCTTCTCGGCGTTCGCTGGACGTGCACGCATGAAAAAACGCACACGCACAGCAAACTCGAAAAACTTTGTTTTTCGGTGTTAAAATTAGTTTATCGGAGAAAATTTCTGTTTTTTGTGATAAACTAAGTTTTTCAGTTGATATGAAGAGTTTCTTGATAAACTTAGTTTATCACTTTGAAAAAACCTTATTTTTCGAGGTGATAAGCTGGGTTTAATTTTCTCGATAAACAGAGTTTTTCACTCGAAAAACAGCTTTTAGCCATTTCCGTGAAAAATATCCTAGAAGTGCTCAGGTGAAAGAGTCAAGCGCACACTCACAGCCAGGGAAGGGAAGATGAGAAAGGGAAAAACAGAGAAATGCATAAGGATGGAGAAGAGGATAGATTTTTAAAAAAAGAGAGAAATACATAAGGAAAGAGATGAGGATGGATAAAAGGAAAAACAAAGAAATACATAAGGAAAGCGAAGATGATATAAAAAGGGGAAACAAAGAAATACATGAGGAAAGATAATCTATCATCCATGTCTTCTGTTTCCTTATGTATTTCTTTGCTCCCATGCACAGGCCAGTCTTTATATGTATCCCACTCACGGTAAATTCACAATAACTCTGCATATCGAAAAACCCTGTTTATCGTTTAATAAACAGGGTTTTTCAACGTGATAAACTGAGTTTATCAAGAAACTCTGCATATGAATTGGAAAACATAGTTTTTCGAGGATAAACAAGTTATCGAGAGAAACTCTGCATATCGAATGAAAACTATTTATCGAGAAAAACCCTGTTTATCATGAAAAACTAAGTTTGTTAGTTCAATAGTTTACTAGTTTTTCGCTCGAAAAACCTTATTTTATCGGCGATAAACTAAGTTTATCTGAATTATTGGGCATTAGGCTTGCCATACACGGTGCCATAATGTTTGCATTAGAGCGATTTTTTTAAAGAAAGTCGTTCATGTCGTGTTGTCGTGTCGTTCATCGTGTTCGATGTGAATTCCCCTTAACTGGGTAAAACGATATCTGAGTCATACGTGCAGGTAAAACAAAATTGATGAACATAATAAGGTTTATTTGTTTTGAATTAAGAGGACAAACATTGTTTCTCAACCTTGTGCAACCTATCATTATTCAAAAAACAATTTAGTTATTTCTCTATTTTATCTGATATTAGCCTTGAAGAATTATGTAGTCATATTTGTTTTCTACATCTCTGCCACTATTTGAATGAGAATCATGCAATTATCTCAACATATTTCTGATATAAGTTCGCTATATAGTTTGCTATAGCTATTGTATTTGGTTAGATAAAATGAGTGCAAAACCTAATTTTATCTGGTATTAGCCTTGAAGCCGTGTGAATATTTATTTTCAAAGCCACTGGATATATGAGAATCATTAAACTCAGTACATTTTTTCGTTAGGGCTATTTGCTTTTGGTTTAACGGAATTCAGCAAACATTGTATTTCAGCCATTTGTTTTTCACGACATTGTTCTTATTTCATCTGATATTAGCCTTAAGACCATATGAAAATTTGTTTTCAATATCTAACACGATAAAAACTACTTTCGAAAAATAAACTCAAGACAATTTCAATAGCCTTGTCTATCACCTTTAGAAATGTGCGAACATTACAATGGTGTATTACGTAATCCTAACCTGATTTCTATGGGCAGTACAATAGGCCTTTGAAATTGCCCTCGAGTTTATTTTTCGAAAGTAGTTTTTATCGTGTTATCTATGAAAATTAATATAATTATGGGAATCATGAAACTAACTCAATATAATAAGTTCCCTATTTTTTGTTATGTCTTCTTGTTTTTGGATATATGAAATTAAGAGATATCTCAGCCTTGTTCGACCTATATTCACAATATTCAATTACGTTATACACCTATTTTATCTGATACTACCCCTCCCTCCGGACGCCCCTTGATAAATTTGGTTAACAATGAAGAAACTAAACGACGCATTCATATTTGGTGAATGCTTATATGATAAGTCTCGAACAATTGAGATCATTCTAGGACACGTCCGTTGTCTTCCTCACATGAAGTTGCAGAGAGAGAGAGAGAGAGAGAGAGAGATCCCATCATCAACGACTGTGCATGTGAATTATCTCGAGTTAGTTCAAAGTTATCATCACCTGCAGGTAAGATGATATTTCCATACTAGTTTGCGTTTCTTGATGAAAGATATTATATGATGATAATGATAATGATGATGATGGTATAGTAGTAGTAGTAGTAGTAGTAGTAGTAGTAGTAGTAGTAGTAGTAGTAGTAGAAATAGTGGTAGTAGTAAATTTAGTAGTATAAATGTAGTAATAACAATAATAATGTATAATAATATCTAATCATCATCATCAACATCATCGTCATCATCATCATCATCATCATCATGAAAATAATGAAAAGAATGAAGTAAGTTTTACTTGGCACATAGTAAAACAATTCTCTATGCGTTTTACAGAACTTTTATATCTATTCATGTTTAGTCGGAAAATCGAATATAATAATATTTAATAAATAATATATTCATGGTACTTTGACAGAAATATATGATATTGTAAAACGCTGAAAAAATCATGATGTAACGAATGGTATAAACTTTTGAGACATAAATCAATAGCACAGCACATTCATATATGGTGTAGATCTTAGTACAATCAGAATTGTATTATTTGGCATAAAGTAATCATTCAAATAATGAAAATATACATGTACCACTTTAACGCTTAAATGAATTATGAATTCGAATCATTTTGAGCATGCAGCCTCATAGGAAAATTGTCATTTGGTCCAATTTAAGCAATCGTTTCATGAAATTTCGTGTAAACCCAGTTCGTCTATTCTCAAGTTGATCATTTTGGCGAATTTTCACTTAATCACTTTCTTCACTCGATGTCGGTTCCTATACTGCCCGTTTGGTTTCTTACCCACTTGGTCTATTAGTGAATCAAAGCAAAAGAAACATTCTATATTTTAACATGGTGAAACTTTTAAAAATATCGAAGAAGAGTTTCGGAAATATTGCGATCTCAAAATTTGATGTCGGACGCTAACTTAATAAACAGATAAAAGAAGGGTCAATATAACAACGAGTCTAAAGTTTGCGGTCGAATGCAGATGATGTGTTAAAAACGAGAATCCATCGAAGGCAAATCTACAGCTTCAAATAAATTGCAAGGCAAAATATCGTACAATTTGAATATCTAATTTTTCATGTAATTTTTTATGGCATCGATTAATAAATTACCCTTTTCTATCCCTTTGTCGGCCAGGTCCCATTTTTTTCCCGGAACTCACGTAAAGTTCGAGATATTTCGGCATATTTTGAGAATTCCATTTCATCCCAAATCAAAAGTGACAAGGTAATTTTAGGTCACTTTTTTCAATCACCCCGATGTCAGAATTTTGAAATGTCATCAATGGTCGTCAGAGTACGCACGTTGTTTGCTCATTCTGTCAAACATGCAGATGTTATGCATTTATATTTCCAAGCCATGATTGAAACTTTATCGTTGATATAATTTTTCTAGATCTTAACAATGGTATCAAAGACCACGATCAGTCTGTGCCTTTTGTCACCCTCGTAGTAGCAACAGGTGCTATACCTGATTCTGAGAATGAAGACACTGTGTTAGAGACCAAACGTAAAAATCGCAAAAAAGGGTAAGAAGTCTTTTGTAGTAATCCTTATTGAAATCGCAAAACGGCAGTATTTTTTAAAATCAATACCATATCTAACAATATTGTAATTATGCATTCTTGTATCATCTGTTATATTCATCATTGATAAACAATTTTGTTTTCATTATCAATAATATATTTGTACATTGATTTGCCAAATAAGATAATAATAATTTGATGAATCTGCACGTATACTCCTACTGCTCATGTCAGTAAGTAAAAAGAACACGAAATCACAATGGATGGATTAATCCCTATAGAAGAAAGAAGAAAGACCACGGATCTTAACTGCTGCACGCAAGATTGTTCATTAATAGGCCCCTAATATAAAATAAGTTTTTCTTTCCGCCCCTCCCCAAACAAAGAATTAACTGCCTTTCAAAAAAATTATTTCATAAACTTATACTCAAATAGAGTGGTGGATACTTGGAATGCATTATACCAGAAAATAACTGTGTCTGTATCTACAATGGTTCCTTTTAACCCTTTCAGGACAGGAATTATTTAAGGCCTATATTGATCACAATTTGTTCTTCAAATTGGCAACAATAATATTTTTCTTTTAGTACTACAAGATTGGTAATAAGGGGTAATGTCTTTGAAAACAATATACATGGTTAAAAGAATAGGCGAAAAGTTGAAAAAGTTGCCCATTTTGATAAAAAACGATGATTTTGTACCTCTCAATGTGTTGCCAATTTAAAGATTTTCAATCTTATTCTCCTTTTTAAAATTCCTGGGAACAAACGCAATATTGTCATGTAACAAAAATGGACACAGTATGTGCAGAAATTTTTGCTCTTTCTACTCCTGTATCTGGTATATTTTTTAGGGCTCTGAATCAAAAGTTATTGAGCCCAACCACAAAATGTGGTCAGTTGTCTCGAAAGGGTTAAGAGTCGACATAGAGCCATTCCATTAGAAAGTAGAAGGCTGATCTACTAAATATACCAAGTGTACCAAATAAGTAACCGTTTCCTCTTTTATCCCCCGGGGGGGGGGGGGGCACTCGACCCAAAAAGTGGTGGGTATGTGCCGCCGGCAAGACAAAAAAAAAAGGGGGCTTCGGAACGAGCGTATCATAAAAAGGATGGTCTTCGGAACTACTAACATTCTTGAAAACGGGGCTCTTTGGAACTGGATTACAATATAAATATGATGCTACGGAACTGGGCATTGTTTCACCAAACCGTCATAAGTACAGGTTCTCCGACATCCCATTGAAACGCATGTTAATTTTGATACACGCGTTTCAATGGGATGTCGGCGAACTTGTACTTATGACCGTTTGATGAAACGCTACCCTGGTTCCCACACACAAGCTCCCATTCGCTAAATACGCTGTGTGTCATGGCAAGTCTATGGTGTCTTCGAAACGGGCCGGGGCGGGGCGGGCCGGTCAGACGGCCGGAACGACGGAATGGGAAAAAAAACCCTGTGCTTTGGAACGGTTTTCTCTCTTCTTTTTCTCAACAGGAAAAAAATGGTATGCTTTAATTGGAACGGAAATTTGAGTGTAAAAATGGGGGTCTACTCTGCGGCACATACCCACCGCACACTATATACTGAGTGCCCCCCCCCCCCGGGCTTTTATCACCACCACTATATTCCTTCTCGAACCTCGCCTTTTATAACGCTTTCACTACCTCCTTAGCATTGTCAAAACAAGGTTGGCCTAACTGCCAGTTGTGTATTCAGAAATTGATAATCAGGGGCGGGATCCTTCTGAGGCCGGGGAGGGAGGGGGTTGGTTCTAATGTATCTGGGCAGCCTCGCATACGTAGACCCATTAATGCAGAATACACAAACATTATTTTTAAAATATGAAACACACACCGCTAAAAATATATCATCTAGACACACGCACATGAGTAACAACATAATGCAAAATTTTCAAGTTCAAGTTCAAGTTCGAATTTATTTCACGATTCCATAAAAAGATACATGTACAATAATACATGAATACAACACGTAGAATATTTACAATATAAAATATGTGACAAAAATGAAGCAGTAGGGCTGCCTTAGAATTGGAATTTACGAGAAATAATTGCAAAAGAAGATCTTGAGTTCTGTCTAGGCAATAACCTTACACAGGTAAACATAGTAATTGAATACATAATTTAGATACATGTATTATAATATACACATCAAAAGTAGTACACACAAAAATGTCTGTCATTATACAAAAGTATGAAAAATGAATTTAGAGACATTGACAAAACCCTGTATGCTGGAACATACTCAAAGAAATAGCTTGTATTAAAATGAAAACAATAAGATATTTGACGACTCTTAGGTAATACAGCAAAACATTGACAAAAGTCATTATTCACCCTATAGTGATGCAACAAATCCAATAATTTGACACATCGCTAGTGGCAGTGGAATAAAATATTAAGGGTTAATAAGCACTTGAAATATTTGGCATAAATATCTAAACATTAAAGCTCACCAAACATAACAATAACCTGTTAAGTTAACTTTATCGTCATATTTCACATTTCACATTGCGGTATTGTTTTAACATGTTTAAAGAAGAATATGATATTGTAAATGTATTAAAAGTAAACATAATTATATCAAATTAGCTGCTTACCTTTGAGACACTTGGATATTTAGGACTAGGTTAAAGCGGAAATGAGAATATGAAGGAGTCAAAAGTAGAAGCTAAGCTTGTTTCATATCGGCTCCAAAGGGTAACGTCATTACATCATACAAGTATGTCTTGTAAATTGTGGAAAAAACAAAGCACGAAAACACATGTCGCAACGAAACATCGCCAAACATTAGTTACTTATATCAAGTTCCGTAACAATTTCTTATGATAAAACACTGACTTACTCAATGATACCTTGCAGGGATGACAGGCGAGTTGAAGGAATGCCAATTCAGCATTACAATTACATTTTCTGAACAGCATTTATGGCAAGCCTGCCTTTGTGCAGAATAAGGGCTGTTCATAGTTCAGTTGTGTCACTTCAGAGCATGATTTTCACGAAGGACCTGAGGTTAATATGTACACTATGCCCACACAAGCTGAAATTAACAATATCAAGTGCATCTCATATACGGGCAGTGGCGCATCTACGGGGTGCAGAGGTGGCACATGCCCCGTGCGACACTTGAAGGGTGCAAAAAAAGCAAGAGAGAAAAAGAAAGGGGAAAGGGAAGATTTATGGCCTTGCTGTTAAAATGCGCCCCAATCAAGGGTAAACAGAGTATCAAAGGATTTAAAATGCCAATATTTCCTCATGCTCGGTCGCTTTGCTCCCTCGCATATCTATGTTTTTCAGGATCTCGTAATTTTGCGCCCCAAGTATAGGATATAGTGCATAAGTAGCGTTTTAAAGGGTTCAAATTTAATCACACTAGTTACTTTGCTCCCTAGCGTATAATTTTCTTAAGAATCTTGTTAGATTGTGCGCAATAGGGCGCAATTTTATTTTTTGCCCCAGGCGCCATGATCCCGTAGATAAGCCACTGTACATGTATACGGATATGATAATTTATGCAGAATATGAACAATAAGTTCCTGATATATAGATTTATTTACATTATCGTACGCTAATGTACAATAGTTTATGTACACTATCTACACGATGTTTCTATACAACATTAACGGGAATACGTTACGTGATACAGTAGAACTAAAGGAGACCACATACGGGAGCAGACAATGGCTTTAGAGATGAATGTGCTTCCCTCTATCCAAACAACTGTATAAATTTCGGCACTTAACATGCATACAGGGTATTATTTCAAAATTAATTTTGATAAATAGATAGAAAATTCCAAACATGTCTAAATGTAATATACTTGTATTTATGCATTTTAATACTTTCGTTGTATTTCATCAGTATACACGAATAAACATTATAGTTCTTTTGCAAGTCATGATTGGTCAAAATAAAGTAAACGCCTACTTTATAGAATTCGGTTCAAAGCAAACACTTAATTGGTTTGATGTCTTGACGGTTAACAATTCCTGTCGTACATCACACGATTTCAGAGTAGTGTGCATTCCTGTGGTTGATGTACGTACATTATTCCTATTATTATTTCAGAAATAAATCAGATGAATATGAACTGTATACTGAAGTAGGCTAGGCCAACGTGGTGGAAATTAAACTACTAGACCTTCAGTGCCTGAAACGGATGATACATTGCTCAAGAGATACTCATTCTTGAATAATTCAGAAATATTGGTATAATCATGATTTAATGGTATTCATTCATATTGCTGAAAGGTTCGATATGATATAAAACATTTATTATTCTAACAAATACAGTAACCATGAAAGGTAATAACTGCATCACAATGGCTGCTTCAAAATAAGTTAAGACCATAAACGAGTTAATAAAACATTACCAATATACATACAAGATGTAAATATTTTTATAAATACAGATGAACACAATTGTTGTATATATATACCGTTAAAGATATATATATCTACTATAAGTAGATTCAGCCTTGTATTTACAACTACACAACCTATACAAAAGCAATATGACCATAACTCAACATAAAAAATAAGCAGCAACAATAAACGAAGGTGGTCTTCTGTATTCTTCTGTCAGTCGAAAAAATGTAACGCTGATACCCGACAATGGCTCACTATGAGGAGAAAGAGAAGCCAATAAATTGACTGGTATGTTACATCGTTTGACAAATTATTTTTGATACCATAGTGGACTATTATTTGACATAAGGGATTAACCGATTGTTGCGCACTCTTAAAAAAGTTGGGCAAAAAAATGCCCAATTTTTAACCAACACTGGGCAATATACTGTCCACACAACTTTTGTTTAAAATTTGCCCAACTGATGTTGGGCAATCCATTTACTATGTTGTTGGGCAAATTAAATTGCCCATCAGTTGGTGACCCATTAGATTTTACCCAACTCTACAATTGCCCAACTGTTGGTTATATTCTCAGTTGGGTAATTATTGCCCAACCAATCTTACCCAATAGGATTGCCCAACCCTCTATTTGTTCAGCTGTTTGGTAACAAATATCATGTGGTTGGGAAAATTCAGCTGCCCAATTTATTGTTTCCTTTTTCCTCCAACCTAGGTAAAAAAACAAAAAGGAATCTGCTTGTTAGGTCCTTCTGGGTCTTAACCTAATCAATCCTAACCTATCCTATTTTAAGCTATCCTATCCTATATCTTAACCTATCCTATCCAGTTAGTGCAAACTAGTGCAAGCTCTTATATACTCCTTATATTTTTTTATGCATTCGGTGACAGTTAGTGAATCGGGCCACCCCAAACCATACGCTACTAAAAATTCATGAATATTCATATAAGTGTTTTCCCCAATATTGGGTAAAAATATTTAGCACAAGTTGGACAAAAGCGAATTTCTAACCAACCATCAGTCACCCAACAAAATTTACCCAACTGGCAAAGGAAATGTGACAAAATTACACAACTACAGGGCAACAAGTACCCAACCCATAATTACCAAATACTGTTGGTAAATATATGCCCAATATTTAGGTAAAAAGTATTGACCAATATTGGTTACACCACTCGAGAGTCCAGTTGGTTAATAATAGCCCAGAATTGGGAATATTTTTAACTAACCAGCAGCTACCCAACTAAATTTACCCAACATTTTAAGAGTGCGTGATTTTCTGGAAAAAACAACATCTTTGGAGTCGACTTTGCAAGGCTCTATTCGTCACCGTATATCTTGTGTGGAGAATGATTCAATCAGATTCAAATATCTTACAATTCTTATACATGCTTGCTGCCTACAATTCATGGATAAGCTCTATTTATGTTGATAGATATCAAAATATAAGCAAATTAGGGATTTTCCAAAGTCAGCTATGTATTTAAAGGGGGAGAAAGATTTTGTCCAGCCGGACAGAAAACTCTGAATCCTTTAAGTGATTTTTAAACTCACTAACAGATAAGATAATCTATTCAAACAAGAAAACGTCAGAAAATAGTCATACTGGCAATTCATTTGAATAAAAACTTAGATAAACGTGCACATTACTTACATACTTTAGAAATAGCAAAGACTAAAGGTTTGAATATAAATTTATCATCTCAAATTCAGAACTTCAAGATATCGTTTCGGCAGGAGGCCAATTATAAATTATGTCAGACATGTCAACGAAAAACAGACTTTGTGCAAATTTGCCATTGATGATTCTCTAGTACGGTTTTTCTTATAGGCCTACTGTGGTATGCCCACAGGCCATGTACAAGGGGTCTTCAATTTGAATAAACTGGTTTGAACCGAGTCGCCGCTATCCGTCCGTCGCCATCTCATGGTTCCTTGCTACCATTGTTACCATGGTTACAGTACAAATCAAGGACTTCCCATGGGTCTCCCTTGCAGCTTTTAATTCTATATAGATGAAATAAAACCATAATGAAAACAATAAAATTTTAAAAACGAAGAGCAAGAAACTGCTTATATCATGCACTGAGTGAAATTTAAAAAAAAACAATTTTTTAAAAATAATTATGGTTGATGCTGACACACATACATGACACAAATTCATGGTTCGAGCCAGACAGCAACACAGGGTTTAAAAGTATTCAAAAAGTTTGGGATGTATTATTGAGATTGTGTAGAAATTCAAATGTACTCTCTATTCCCTCTTTAATTGATTTACGATAACTCTTCCCCAAGTACGTCAGTCCAATTCTTGACACAAAAAAATATAGGCCCTATTTACTATGATGAAGATTATGTTAAAGCTCACAGACAGTCTCGGTAGCAAAGATCATACTGGCAAGAAACTCATCTAACATAGTCACATACTATTCTCCTTTTATCATAAGGCACATGTACGAGATTATATAACATTCCATTCACGATTTCGAACAAATTTTAGTGTAAATATCTGTAAGAAACGCTTGGTAACGGCTTTTCACTGCCTCACGCTGAGACCATATCCACCCGAAGGTTCCCTACACAATAAATCCAGCGCTTCGCACTATGTGTAGCGTATTTTAACACACAGCAATCCTCGTGTGAGTAATGTGTGTGGCCGTTGTTCGAATTTACATCCCCTCTTTTTTGGGCCAGGGATTTTTATTCTTTTCACCTCTAATTCGATAAATATTTCACTTGAGGAGGAAAAAACTTCACAGCATCTTAGTTATGTTAGTACCCTGCTATTTATTAAGTTAATCAAAGAAATCTCACGAAAAGTTTTTGAGGGCTTCCCAAAACTATCTAATACCTTTAAACGGAGAAGAGAATAATCGTAGATCTGACAATATGGATATCTTACCGGGCCATGCCTCACAGTGACAGTCAGCTTGCCTTCATTGTTCACCTCAGCAATCACGGGATCCAGATCCTTGTCTGTCCAACATGAATCCATCCTATAGGAAATATAAAGGGAAAAATGATTTGATGCAATGAATTTGCTATAAACAGGAAATGGCTGAGGGTCTTGGTTACTTTCGTTTATAACCAATACACATGATGGCATTATTTACAAGGCTAATAACATTGAGAGAGAGAGAGAGAGAGAATCGCTAGCGTAGAATTGTGAGAGAGTAATGCAAGCAGAGAGAGGCGCTGAAAACATGACAACCAAAAGAATAAATAAGTAAATTCAATGTTCTAAGTTTTCCGGACGAGTTAAATGTGTCGATACAATCTCTGACAAGGAAAAAGGGGGCATATTTGGCATATCGCAGTCTAGGTAAAATGATACATGTAGTAATAAGATGCATAAATTAGTTTCGTCATCATTGTGTTAAATTTCAATTCATTTATTACGAAGTTTTTAACTTTTTTTTTTGTAAACAAATGTTTAGGCATTACTCCCAGTGTTTTTTAACGTTGAATAAATTACGCTTTCATTCGTATAAATCCGAATCCGGATCGAATCCAAAATGATTTATTCCAAATGAAAATATAATGATTTAACCAGCATGGCAGTTAGTTTCTATGAACACTCACTCTACGATTGTCAGTTGCGGATGGGTCTTAAAAGATTCGATGATCTCAGTCGCCTTCCCGTTGTACAGCTCAATGCGGGTAAGGGTCAGCTTGGTGAGTCGAGGACATGATGTACTTAATGCATTGTAGAATTCTGCTGGTTCAAGTGCTTTCTGCCAATCAATATGAAGTTCGGTGAGATATTTGAAAGGTGAGCACGCTGTGGTGATAGTGTTTGATGAGTCGAGATCTTCTTCGTAGAAGAAGAGAGTTAGTTTTTTAACTCGTGGACATGATGTGTGAAGCCCAAGCTTCCATAGGCCAGCCACATTGCCAACGTCTAGAGACAGGTCAATCACGGAGCTAGTACCCAGATTCTGAAAGACAATATGAAATATGAAATGTATCAGCAATTGAGGGTTTATTGCCATAAGCTTTACATCAATATCTCGGCAGGATTATGTGGTTTCTCACTTGCAGCGTCAGAAAAGTGTGGACTAACAGACTAATCTGTACAAGGAATTTGCGGGATGGCAGATGTTCTTTATTGTTGTTTTTAATTTCAGGGTCAGGGGCGTCGATCCATTTTTCGGATGGGGGGGGGGGGGCAAGACAGCCTAACAGTACCCTTCATGATTTTTTTAACAACTCTTAATTACCAGCTTTTTCACGGTTACATAAAGCGGGGAAAATTAGAGAATTTGCGCGCGGAGCGCCCTGCGAAATTGAAGTCTGATCGTGTTATACCTTTTGTATTTCATTGTTTGAAAGGTTTTATTTCCTGAAGTTTGCATCATTTTTCCTTATTTTATTTTACAGCTCAGGATGTATTGGGGGCCAAAACGATATGTTTGCCCTCCCAATATTTTCTTGCTCCCCCATATTGCCGCCCCTTGGTAGGGTGAAAAAGAGTCAGTTCACAAGCTCTCTAAAACTATCATTTTATAGATCCATGAGGGAAATGTGTCATTTTTCTTTACTAGCCCTATGTAATTCGCTAACAGCTGTGGTGGGATGCCAAAAAAAAATATCCAATAAGATTCTACACAAAAAACAATACTCCTACACAGTGGCGAATCTACAAAGGGGGAAAACCGGCCCGTGGCCCCTCTTTTGAAACCCAACTGGTATACCTTAAGCATGTTAAGTACACAATGAAAAAAAAATGCCCCTTTAATTGTGAACTTTTCCGGCTCTGTGCCCCCTCTTTTACAAAATCCTGGATCCGCCCCTGCTCCTACACACAAAAATAATGTGAATAAAGCATCATTATTATAATTTTTAGTGGGCGGTTTTCTCCTTTAAAAAAATGAAAGTTTTATTTAATCCTTTATTTTGTTTATTTAGGGTGGAAAATTAATTTCTTTTGATGAATTCATTAGAACGATATATACAAGAACATATTTCATTAGAAAATAGTTGTGTAGGATGAAGGTCAAGGAGGATAAAACGGAGTAAAACATGTGTCAGAATTTAAGTCTTATTATGCCATTTATGGGTGGCCAGACATAGGCAAAGTTACAGAATAGGTGACGTTGTAGGGGTTAATATTAAATCATGACATCGATTTCAATCAACCGACAAAAACTGTCACTATGGAATTAACTGCTTTTGTTACTCTAACACATTCATTCTTTGTTTGATTTCACATGAATATTGCTTAAAGTCTTTCTTTTTGCACTCAATGATATCTTTTACATAATAACATACATGGAAAGGGGTTTATCTTTGAAAATCGATTATACACATACGTACCAGTAACCTTCTCTCGTCAACAGCAGGAAGGTTGAGTTTGCCCAACAAGCTTAGAGACTGTAGGCGTGGTAAGGAAAGCACAGCCCGCAGGATACGTTGGTTCACTGGACACCACCTCATTACTAACGTTTGAATCTATTCAAAAGAAGGAAAACAGTATGAGATAGCACCAATGCTCGCAATTAAAAAAAATCATACGCCGCTGCTACAGTAGCCTAGGTATTTGTCAATAACTTTAAAAATATGATACTGAATGCAAAATAGCCTAGCTAGCTCTCTCTAATATTTCGTAATTTACAGTAAGTTATGTGATTAATCACATCAGGCAAGTCGCTTACATTCAGAAAACATAGCCATAGGCTAGGTCCTTGTGGCACACCCCTGTTTAGAATAATCCAGTGCCTCAAGTGCTTGACACCCCATCTCCCTCACACATTAACATAACCAGTGGGTAAGGAAGCCATTGCCCCTCCCCCTTATTCATAATACTCGTTTGGAACATTATCGGGAGATTTTAAAAATTTCTGAACCGACAAAATGCTATGAAAATACGGACAAAATGTCGGAGGCGACCAAACTGGAGAAAATTATCATTTGTTCACAAAGATTTCGAGGGGGAAAATGTATATACTGTCGTGAGATGTGCAGTGGACTTAAACCAACACCTTCTTTGAAGAGCTGGAAATCGGACATCGTCGTGAAAGCCAGGAAAATGAAAATCCTTGATCCAAACCACGATTGTGAAATGTCTTCCAAAACGCCTTTTTAGATTGTTTGTTTGGGGTTCGTTTTTGTGTTATTTTTTTGTCGTAGTGTCATCGAGTTTGTATAACCATGTTTCGGGTCATATCATATTTCAAGATATAAAAAAAAATATTGAAAAATGACGAAGGACAAGCATGTGTCCATCCACAATGGAAAGGCTTCTTTTGAAACATAAAAAAGAAGTACGTCTAAATATGAATTCTTCATTAAAAATATGTCATTTGTCCTATTTCCAGCACGTATGAATAGATACGGTTCCGAGGATTACGAAAAAGATGTTTGGGGGAAAACACTCAGTAATTGTTAAGAGCTGCTATACTGTTTATTTTATTATTGAACTGGCAGACCCTACATCACAAGATGTAATTTATCCTATTCCAGAAGCGCCTTTATAATGAAAACGGTTTGACAGACGAAATCAACCCATATGAATAGGTCTTCATCGGTTTTCATCACTATTGATTTCTGAATAATATCAAGCACAAAGCATAGTGTATTGTAATACAAACGTAAACAGGACAATGCATTCATAGAAACAAGCTTGTGATTTGACATAGTATCACAAGGTGAGGCTACATCAGTGTAAGCATTACTTGATTTGCTTGTAATCATCTACATTGAACATGATCATGTTATAAAAAGAAAAATAAGGAGATAAATATAATGTATTTTGATTGTTAATTATTTTACTTTTGATCGTGACGCTTCAGCGGCCATTGATGCTGAGAAATCGTCTTTCAGCTTAACATTGTGCAGCTCCAGCGTTTGAAGTTTTGGCATGGAACAAAGTCCTCTTGCATAGTGAGATGAGGCTTCATGACTCAGATCTGCTTCTGTATGTCTCAGCTTCTCAATCTGACATGCAATAGCAAAGAGAATGAGACTTATGAAAGTAAAATGCAATAAAGACGGTAGAAACAAGATGATATGATGAAATTATTTTGATTAAATAAATCAATGAAGAGCTTGAATGATTTCTTGCTTACAATAAGCCTCACTCTCTAATATTCTCTCTTTCTCTCTCTCTCTCTCTCTCTCTCTCTCTCTTATTCCCTCTTCGTCCCTCCGCCTGTCCCTCTCTTCAGTAAGCCATTATGTCCTCGGCATAAGGGCATAGATGGATGCACGGCCAGAGGAAAATGTACATTTCTAGAAATACTCGTCTCAAAGCTTTTGTCTTTCTCTGACATCATCTAAAAATTTAAGTCCATACATTGTCTAAATTGTTTATATGTATGATAGGCTGTGATTTCTTTATCCTTTCGTAACCAAAAAATTGAAAAGTCTGACCCTAATTCGTGTTTACGCCCTTCTCCTTGGCACACAACGCGGCTTCTTTTAAACATTTATGCTTATGAATTATTTACAGAATTATGCACATAATTATGTTATTATTCGGAAAATCTAATACTGTTACTGGGATTTAATAATCATTAAATAAAAACAATTTCAAACCTGAAATGTTTCCATTCCTTGCCAAACAGGATGCTTGTTAAAGGAGAATGAAACACTGGGGAAAAATCAATTTTAATGAAAAGAGACGACAGAGAGAAGCAATTTTTTAAAAGTTCCATCAAAATCGGTTACGAAATGAGAAAGTTATGAAAGTTTGAAAAGCCTCAATTTACTTTCTATGGCGATCCTCAAACTGGTAATGTTGCTTCAAAGTGACAGGTTTAGTAGCACAACTCTCAATATGTTTTGTACACAAAATTTCCTATTTTCCCCATTATCTCTCAAGGTGCAGCTTGTCTCCTTCTTAGCTCAAAATATATCATGGCAAAATGTATTTGACAAAATATATGTTGAGTTCACAAAAAGACAAGCAGCATCTTTAGAGGTAATGGAGAAAATATGAATTTTTGTGTACAAAACACATTAAGAGTTGTACTACTAAACCTGTCATTTTGAAGCAATATTGCCAATTTGAGGATCGCCATAGAAAGTAAATTGAAATTTTTCAAACTTTCATAACTTTTTTTATTTCGTAACCGATTTTGATGGAACTTTTTTTTAATTGCTTCTCTCTATCCTCTCTTTTCATTGAAATTGATATTTCCCAGGGTTTCATTCTCCTTTAAGTTTTTACAATAATATGAATGGCAAAAATTGTGGAAAAGTTCAAATACAGAAAAAAACAACAACTAAATTTATAACGTTCAACATATGTCTACCAATAATAAAGTGGCCCAGTACCTTTGAGTTTGATGCTTCAATAGACATTGCTTTAAAGAAACCGTCGCTCAGCTTCATCCTGATCAACTGTAGTGACTGCAGGTGTTGCATAGAGAAGAGACCTTTCGCATAATTATAAGAGGAAATTGGAGATAAAACCCCATCTACGTGTCTCAGATTGGTAATCTGTTGATGTGACAAATAAGACTTCAAATGTTAAAATGAATGTCACGGGATAAAAGGTATTACATGACAAAACAAGTACAACTCTTCTTTTTTTTATGTAGGTAACGTGTATGTCCCTACTAAGCTTCCTATTCACTGACCATGCTGACGTACATGTAGGATGGAATCGGCGTAAAGTCTCCTCCCTTGATTTGAGGCCCATAAAATAAAATCAATAAATTTTTACAGGGCCTATAGCTCCCGGGCACGTATTTTTTTTCCAGAAAAAAAAATAGCCTCCCGGGCAGCACATGTAGTTCATTCCATCAGCGCCACCCCCCCCCCCCCTCGTTTATCAATTTCAATTTCTGAATACGCCACTACAATGCATATCATAATTATCATAAGGCTTAATTCTCTAATGCGATGGCCATAAAGTCAGCATGGTATATAGTTTGATTAGTTAGCTAAACAGGTTTTATTATTTTTTAGAGTAAACATACTAATGAAGCAAAAATGTCAGCGGGAAAGTGCTGCCAATTAAAACATGCAAATGATACTGCTTTATGAAGAAAATGGGTTTTTGCGCACATATTTTTTATGCTTGTAAGTAAATTACCATTTATTCTTACATATTATAAACAAAATATAGAAACTTGAATATGAAATTTGCATCAAAGTTATTGCGAACAGAATGGAAAAGGCCAGAGTCGCAAACTCGTGAAGCCGTTTTTCATGCCGAATGCTCCCTTGCTGATATCAATACACTTACGAATGTTGGAATTTGCTGTTGCTTATTTAAAATCAAAACCATACGTATCATGTGTTCAACCACATTAAGTATCTGCGACCCACATATATTATAGCTAAATTGTACAAAAGTGTCACTTTACCCCCTCTCTATGTGATATTAAGATTTATTAAGTTTTCTGAAGTTATATGGTCAAGGAAAGTTTTGTGGCCTATGACAATTCAATAAATTATCTGTTCTTTATTTCTTATTCCATTTGCCATTTAATATTGAAAAGGAGAATACCTCTGACGTTGATGCTTTGGTACACATAAATGAGAAGAACTCCTCCCTCAGCTTCACCCTATCCAGTTCCAGTGATCGAAGGTTTGGCAGAGAGAAAAGACCCTGACCGTAATGAAAGGATGCATGAGAACCCAATTCCGCGTCGGCATGTCTTAGTTCCTCAACCTGGTGAAGTTACAGTAGCATTAAAAGGATATCATAAGTAAATAGTTGTCTCATAGTAAAAAGGTTAACTAATCCGATCCCATTTACTGCTAATTTTAAAGAGCTAATATACATGTAAAATATTTTGCAAGCAAGAGGTTAATCTTGTAGGAAATTTTTTTTAAAAACCTATAAAATGTGATGGTGAAAGTTTGTTTTTTTCAATGAGAGGTACTTACATTGGTTTTAAAGGTATAAACAATAACCGACAAAAATCAGCGCATAACTGTTCGCAGCTACCATCTATGAACCTACCAGCCAACTCATCCCCTTTTGGTTCATTCAATTATCAAGAAAACCATGCGATCACGTCTTGCAGATTGAAGGCGTGACCTCCTGAAATTTATCCCCCTATTTATATTTTTTAGAAGAAAAGGAGGATAACGCCATCTTTAAGTCAGATGCAATCAGGACGTTTAGAGAACTAGTGAAATAAATCGTCTATATAGGGCCCGTATTCCAAACACTTAGGGGCAAACTTGCTTAAAATTAGACCCAAAATCTGTGCAAATTCGCTTGTAAGCAACAACAAAAAAAAAACCAAAAAAAAAACGTGCACGCAGACTTGCTCTCAGGTGGCAAAAATGTTTACAAGTCGCTCATCCGACGTAAACTTGTTATACCATAAGTAGCTCCAAAATATCGGATTTCATGAAATCCAATATTTTTGGGGAGGGGGCTATTGGCACAACATCATCTTTAAATCAGATGCAATCATATCTTTATTGAGTTTTAAAGATATTTTTAACACATAATTTCCCTCTCCAGGTTAGTAAAGGCACTTCTCTAAATAGGGTTATCCTTTTAGTCAGGCTCTTAGCAAAAAAGGAAAGGTAACCAACTAAAATGTAAATTAGAACAAATCAATTTTGGTGGCATTTTTAATAATATACACCTGAAACATTTGGGATAACCTATGGTAATTGATTCAAAGGTAAACTCCAACTTCTGAAAATAACTGACCCCCCCCCCCCAACACACACACAAACACACGTTTTGGGGGTGTTTTTGGTTTTTTTTTTTTTTTTTTTTTTTTTTTTTTTTTTTTTTCATTTCAATAATAATGCACGCAAACAGTGATAAATGCTCTTAAGCTTCTGGAGAGTTGTAGAATATGAATAAATCAACGTTATGATCTGGGCAGATCCATACTTAAGTAGGCCTGTAATAGAAATCAAGCAATATTTAATCAACAAGACGATTAGTACCTGTATATATTTGTAATGATTCTTTACAAGTATAAAACAAATGAAAAACTGCGTATAAGGGGAAATCAAAGTTGGCAATTCCTGTTTGATTAACTAGAACTTTAGAAATTGGCAACTTTCTTCATTTTTTTTTCTCAAACTTTCACCTATGTTTTGTGTTTTGTTGCTACTCGAAGACAAAGAACAAAGTCATGACTGCATCGATGTAGTATCAAACTGCAAGTGATTTTATTCATAGAACAACTCTCATATATATACACAGCACACTGTACAGTATATGCACAGGGTAGTTACATAACATACAGCTGGTGCTTGCTGGAATGGATTAGTCAATGTTGTTGGAGCAGGGATTAGTAAGATAGGAAACAAGCAAGGAGATTAGGGTAGGAGAAAGAAAGAGTGTGGGAACGAAATGATGAAGATGTGGACTGAAATGAGATGTGATGCTCAGGACACAATCCCTTTCCTTCTTGAATAAAAACGTATCTTATCAAAATAGTTTAAATCAAATCTCCACTGTCCAAATGCAGACAAAATAACCTGTAACAATTCTCAGACGTATAGCAATAACATTATATAGTAAACATGAATGAATCGGGTTGCTCCTACAGTGCTTTCAGTTTTGTCAATACAGAAAGAAACTAATCGATGGAATTGTAATCATAAACACAGTACACAAAAATTGCTCAAACCTCTCTGGTAATGATTAAAATAGGAGCACAGCATATCAAACTTTTCGCAACAAAACCTAAATGTGTATCACAAATACATCCTCCCAGTAAATGCCCTTTAGTCAATCTCTGACTAACATACGAGGTGCTGAATGAATAAAACAAACAAATTATCAACTAACTTCGACTGCAATGCACTGTTCAGCTATAGATGCTTGTAAGAAGGCATGTAAGAAAATACATCAAGATAAATATCCAAATCAATGAATGAAACTGACTGCTAACACTTTAGACAATTACAAATGACTGATTGTGGCAACAATAATCAATGGCACGACAATATTATTACTCAGAGAACTCTCTCTCTCTCTCTCTTTTCTTTCGAAAGAATATAAAACAAAACAACTAAAAATGACATGAATGACCGCCCATCTCGACTCTACAAAACTGGTATCATCCGATTATAGAAATAATAAGTATAATACTGCTAAAAAGTAAAAGTCGTAAGCATTGAAACTGTTCGAGTGTTCACTAAGTTCATTGTTCGTTCTAATCTGGCATTTCCTTTTTTATGTTCGATTGTAGAAGCTCAAGATGGGTCATTGTTAGAATGACAGTTCACAATTATGATCAACATAAAACGATATTAGTATAAAATCCTCCTGGGGGTCAACTGAAAACAGCCTCTCATCCAGTCTAATGCTAATTTACCACAATCTATTCTGCATCGAGAGAAAAAAAATCTAGGGTTTGGCTAATCGTGGTCGTGGATGGGTCCATGTAATCAGGTAAACTTGAACTTGTCGGTGCTCTATAAGACGCTAACTACTAATCGCTATATCATTGAAAATCAAGCTCGCTTTCTAGTCTGTGATCGCGGATCGATGGCTGGATCGCGGGTCGTGGTGATCTCGGGCACTGAAAAAGTAGATTGCTCGTCGTCGGGAGCGGGATCTGGGTGTCGCTTGGGCATGGCGTAAATAGCGTCTGCCGATGCATCTCTGCTGACGTAGTCGTCGAGGTCTCGGCTTGTGTTGTAACCTTTCCTAGGTGGAAGCTGGATCTGCGCAATGTCTAGCTGGCGGTCGTTGGGGCTGTCATCCTGTCGCTCGATCATGTCGATATCGTCGACCTCTGGCTCTGGAACTCTGAAATGGTCTTGAATGTCTGGGGGCTCTGGATCCTGTTTCTCTGGAAGCAGATCGTTCTGCGCAGCTGTGTCGGGCTGGCAGTTGTCATCGAGGCTGTGGCGCTGGCACTCGATATCCTCCTTATCTCTGGAGTCGTCCGGTGGCTCTGTCTCGTGCTTCGCAAGGGGTGGAAGCAGACTCTGCGCAGCGTCTAACTCTTGCTGGCAGTCCTCCTCGAGGCCGTGATGATGGCGCTCGGTGTCATTGTCTTGCTCTGACCTTTGGTAAGGGTCGTCAATCTCCTGCGCAGCTTCTGGCTCTAGCTGACATTGGCAGTTCTGGTCGAGCTGGTCGAAGCTGTCGTACAACTCGTGCTCCTCGATCTGGACGTCTTCATCGCCGTCGTGGCTGCTGACTTCGGGGATATTGTAGGCTTCGATAGATGAGGTAGACAGGGGGTATTCAATGTAGTATACCTCGTAGTCGTCGTCGCCGTCGTGGCTTCTAACTAGAGGTTCTTCCTCGACAGCTGGTGCCGGATTGAAATAGTTCGAGAAAGCCTCCACTGCGACCTCGTAGTTGTCGTGGCCGTCCTGGCTGCTGAGCGAGCGAGTTCCTCGAACAAATCTTGGAGAGCCTCTCCCCCAAGATACATCAGCAGTCCAAACTTCTGACTTGCTAATGTTACCCCTGATGCTTGCAGGTACTTCTGGAATCCTCCCAGCCACTCTAGCCATCGGGGCGTAAACGTAAACGGTGGTGGTGGATCCATCTCTGTCTCTACTCGAAGCTCAGCCTCTCTCTCGGTTTCCCCTTCTCATGTTCATGTGCCGTACGTTCCCTGGCATATCTCTTCTCCTCTCCTTTCCTTTGGCTACCTACATAGTAGGCACTAGGTCCTGGTATACACTACCCTTTCTTCCAAGTGGAAGCCGAGAGTTAGGCTTCATCCTCGTCGCCAATTTTGTGTTCTGTTGCTACTCGAAGACAAAGAACAAAGTCATGACTGCATCGATGTAGTATCAAACTGCAAGTGATTTTATTCATAGAACAACTCTCATATATATACACAGTACACTGTATAGTATATGCACAGGGTAGTTACATAACATACAGCTGGTGCTTGCTGGAATGGATTAGTCAATGTTGTAAGAGCAGGGATTAGTAAGATAGGAAACAGGCAAGGAGATTAGGGTAGGAGATTGAAAGTAAACAAGAAAGAGTGTGGGAATAAAATGATGAAGATGTGGACTGAAATGAGATGTGATGCTCAGGACACAATACTATGTCCTTTTTTTTTCTTTTGAATTTATTAAAACCAAGTAGATGACTCTATTAATTACGAAAACCATCTATAATAATTACATTTGGTTTACTTTTGATTTTGCTGCTTCTGCAGATGCCCTTTTGTAGAACTCATCGTGTAGTTTCACATTTTCTAGCTCCAGTGATTGAAGATTTGGCATGTAGCTCAAACATTTCGCGTACTTAGAGGATGCATCAGGACCCAAACTTCCGCCTACGTGTTTGAGCTTCTTAATCTATTTGTAAGATAGGCAAAAAGCATAGCTTTTAGTAAAGTGGGAAACAACTGATGTCTAATGTGTGCGACTAAGACGTGGAAATAGGATACGATGACAAACGATAACAAAATGAATTAAACGGAAGCCCTTGGATAAGTACTGAAACAGTTATGACTCTGAAAGTTGAGATCACTACATGTATACATTATCTCAAATTGAATATTGGTCATGAAGGTATGATAGATGGTAAAAGAGGTGAGCTGCAGCCATAGGCTGCAGCCCTCCCCCCCCCCCCCCCCCCCCACCCTCCGTGTTGGCGCTATGTTATACGTAATTCAATGAAATCATGTAATTTCCTGAAACATAAGGTTGCACAAATAGCAAGTACGGTTTATGTTGCAAATAATCTATATCGTAATCAACTATGGCGAATAACATGCAACAAATATCATACCCAAAAAATATATTAATATAGACTATATAATTTCTTTTCACTATACTTTCGTATTTGATGCCTCGGTATCCTCTGTTGACTGGTAGAATTCATCGCTCAGCTTCACATTACACAACTCCAGGTTCTGCAGGTTCGGCATAGACAGGATAGCTTTTGCGTACTGAGACGATGCATCTTCACCCAAAGTCCCTCTCTCGTGCTTCAGCGTCATGATCTGGTGACAGCGACAGGAGATAAACAAAATTTAAAAATGACAGAAAATATGCATTTGTCATGCAGTTATAATGGTTGTGTTATGATGTATATGCATGACATCGCATCTACATACAGCATGTTCGATCACAAGAAACAAGGTAATAGCCAAATTGTGTCTCGCCCACCTGTGACCAAATCACATGAATGTGGCCAAAGAGCATGCCTGACCCAAGTTTGGTTGCACGTGGAACAATGTATGCAAAGTTACTAGTCATATGCGGGTCTTGTGACCTCAAATGACCTTTGACCTTAATAGCATGTGACCCTCGACAGCACCATAACGTGAAGGTCCCCAGACTGCATATTTGACCCCAATTGGTTACAATAGGATTAACGGCTACCAAGTTATATGTCACGAGAGAGTCACTTGCAGGTAAACTTTAACACATAATCTCAGATGACCAGTGGCGGCACCAGGATATTTAAAGTGGGGGGGGGGGGCAAATGGGGGGCAAAAGAAAATGTTGGGGGGGCAAGGGCGGACAAAAAAAATTGACACTTTTTGTAGTGAAAATGTACAGAATATTTGGCTATAAACCTACCCAGATATGAGGACATTTTGAGCATCTAGCTGAACTGCCCGATTATAAAGAGGTGTTAGTTATATACTGCGAGCGAGCAAAGCGAGCGAGCAAGCATTTTGACATTTTTCGTAGTAAAAATGTACAGAAATGACAGATTCGGCTATAAAACTACCCCAATATGCATGAGGACATTTGAGCATCTTGCTGCCCGATTATGAGGTGGTAGTTATTTATTGCGAACACTTTTTGTCGTGAAAATGTACAGAAATGATTATTTGGCTATAAAACTCCCCCAATATGAAGACATTTGATCATCTCGCAGCCTGATTATGTGGTGGGAGTTATAGGCCTGTATTGCGAGCGAGCGAAGCGAGCGAGCAAAAATTTTGACACTAGTGGAAATGTACAGAAATTATTCGGCTATAAAACTACCAAAATATGAGGATATTTACACGAGCTGAGCGAACAAATTTGCCCCATGCCCCGCACCTTGATGCCGCCACTGCTTTCCAAGTTTCCGTTTTCTTTCTCCTTCTTTTCTCCATTCCTTTTTCACTTTTTTCTTTCCTTTTCTTTTCTTTTACATTTTCCACCCTTTTATTTTTTTTCACTCCGAAAATTACTGGGGGGGCAACTGGGGGGGGGGGGGGGGGCAAAGCTTCTGACTGGGGGGGCAAATGCCCCCCCATGCCCCCCCCCCCCCCCCTTGGTGCCGCCACTGCAGATGACCTTTGCATGTGACCCTCGAGAGCACCCTAACACTGGGGAAATCTAAGTTACATTTCCCTGGTAACACGAAGGTCCCCCAAGGGCATCTCTGACCCAAGTTTGGTCACAATAGGATCAGGGAAATGGAACTTAGATAGGATCAACTGTTGCCACGTTGCCAAGTTATTTGCCACGAGGGAGTCTCGAAGGTAAACTTTAACATTTGTGACGGACGACGGACAACAGACAACGGACGGACGTCATTTGGATCCCTTAGCGTCCACTCCACCTTCGGTGGGTGAGACAAAAAAGTGAAAATATAAACTGATAAACAAAACCGACAAAGTAGTCAAATTAATGTAGGCAATGAATATGGGTAAATTAGTAGCCATTTAACTTTTATTCATATCATTTTGAATAGTAGTCCTGAGATGTTTTCACCATTCATACGATTTCATTACCTTTAGATATTCATCATTAATCGGAAAAGAAAGCCTAAGTAACATAAAGAAGGAATATGAAGCATCTTAAAACGTTTTAATCATTCTTCAGTAAAAAGAAAGTAACGTGATGATATTCTGGTGATATTATTCCTTTGAAACTTTTTAAAGTGATTACACCAAAGTGAGACCAATGGTGGGTAGGACATCATGGGGTATCCCTGAAAGCATCATCAGAGCTATAGTGATGAAGGAAATTTCATATTTATCTGTAAATCTTGACTACATAATCGAATAAAGGGACATTGATAGCATCATATGCAAAATAAAACGAAGAGGTAATTTCAGTTCGATTTGATTTGATTTGATTTGATTTGATTTATTCAGATTCCACATTTACAATGAAATTACAATATGTATAAATTACAAACACTGCAAAAACAGAGAATACATTAATATGACATAGAAAGGTGACAAAATGATAAGTGGAGGGATCTACTAAAAAGCTTAGCTTGTGTGATGTAGACCCCCTAATCGAATAATGATACAATAATATATGTTTAAAAAAAACAAACAAACAAATAAGATTTTCGTTTAAATTAAAGTAATAGTTTGAGAGGGAGGAAATTACTAAACAAAACATATGTACATTATATACAGTTGAGCTAACATTACTCTTGATTTTGATGCTCCATCCGACATTTGGGAATAGAAGTCATCGCTCAGTTTCACATCACACAGCTCCAGGTTTTGAAGGTTTGGCATGGAGACGATAGCTTTCGCGTACTGAGATGATGCATCAGGACCCAAACGGCCACCCTCGTGTTTTAGCGTCATGATCTGATGAAATTGACAGATATACCAAATTAAAATTGAAAACAAATCTGGGTTTTCACGCAATTCCTATTAAGTGTTTGTTTACCGGTGGATAGCTAACAAAATGAAATAGGCTCCGGGAACAGTCAAGAAAGAGGTGGAATAGTCAACTGTACAAGTAATTTACAAGACTTTTTACACTGGGTTCCAGTTTATTTACGACAAATGTGTAGAGTTAAGGATTCAGGGTTTCATCAAAGAAACATATATTTGTTTTCCCCTTAAAGAAATGGGAATCTTTCAGAAAACTACTTGTGGGAAATGAAATGATTTAAGTACAGCATGTTGATCAGCCAAAATAGTTGTAAAGAAATAGAAAACAAAGTATTATAACCATGATAACTTAAGCCCATAATATTTTAGAACAACAAAGTCATGCACAAGGTTTTCAGTTGTACCTTAACTGTCGGGTTAGACCATCAGCATCGGCCCAAAAGACCCCCCTCATTTCACCTCATCTAGCCAATTTACAAAATGTGTCAAAATGAAGTGATATGGCTGTATAGCAATACAAAAGAAGTTACAAAATTTCCGTTGGGAAAAGGTTGTCAGACCTCCCTAAAAGTCAGGTCGCTTTTGCTCCATCTAGCCCATGGTTCTACTTAAGTAGTATATAATTACTATGTTCAGACTTTAATTATTAATGGTCTTTATTTTGCCAAAAATAATGAATAAAATTTATCAATGAATTGAATGCGATAAATACTAAGTAAATGGATATATGGATTTTCAAGTGGATATAGTAATTTTAATTCAATATACTCTTGATTCTGATGCTCCAGCAGCCATTTCTGGGTAGAAGTTATCGCTCGTCAGCTCCACATCACACAGCTCCAGGTTTTGAAGGAGTGGCATGGAGACGATGGCTTTCGCGTACTGAGACGACGCGACCGGGCCTAATAAACTTCCTCCTTCATGCTTCAGCGTCATGATCTAGTGATGTGACAGGTCATCAATAAGAAAAGGTTAAAACCGATGTGACAGGTCATCAATAAGGTGAACTGAAAACCAATTATCCATCTCGAATTATAATAGGAAACAGGGTGATGGAAAATGGAATCGGAAAACTGATTACGAAATAGAAATCGTTTACAATCTATCAAAACCGTTTTCAATAAGGAGTGAAACGAGGAAGAGAATGCTTATTTCAAAGGGACGGAGAAGGAAAATGATCGACACTGATTTGCAGAAAGTTATTAGCCATAAATATATCGTAACGCATTACATACATTTATGTGTTTTAGAATCTAATTTGAATTGCATTGAATATTTCATATACTCAAACTACTCTACAAGGTTCAGTGCGTTACGTTCGTCAAATTTAAGCTGAAAGGACAATTTCAGAAATCTATCATTTCCACAATTTCCTCATTGCATTATTGTATCTTTTAGGCCGATAAACATATCATGGTGAATGGATTGTGCTTGGGACAAATGTTTGATCACTTAACTATATATAGAATAATCAGTTAGTCTATATATAGACATCGAATACCTCACTGACAAGATAAAATCATTGAAATTTGTATAAAACCTGTGATTGCTTTGCTTCTGTAGCCATTGTTGAGAAGAAAAGTTCATTTTCCACGTCATTACTGGATAGCCGCAGGGATCGACAATTTGGCATGTGGAAGAGAGCTTTCGTGTATTGAACAATTTTATCACCAGGATACGTCTTTCTTGCATCCGATGGGCCATCCGTACTCGTAGCATCCGATTGGCAATCTATCCTCGTAGCATCTGATTGGCAAACTGTCCTCGTAGCATCAGATTGGCCCTCAGTAGGCCTATGCTCCACCTCCTCTATCTGAGACAAATAACATTACGCCAAGAGTCTGTCCCGTAAAAGTCATTCAATCAACACGATCAAGGTCATGAGATTTTACCCCTAAACGTTACTTAAACCATTAAAGAAAGAAGAGGTATGGCTGTAAACATCTAAAAATATAAAAGCTGACAAAATTTCTAGTCGGGAAGGGGTTGCAGACCCCCTTCCCCCTCCTCCCCCCCCCAAAAAAAAAATATATATATATAAGTAAATAAAAGTGCACGCTGACGAAAAGTTTTTTATTCATTTCAGTTTAAATGTACAAACTGCAATCTTGAGAGACGAAGTTTCTCGAAGTCCAATTTGGTTTCGAATGATAATTTCTTCAATAAGTTATTTTTTCAGTGGTGAGGATTGAATTTCTTTTCCTGCATGAGCCCAAAACTATTTTCCCGATTTACGGGAACTGGATGGTCCCTGTTTTAAGACAAAATTAGAGAATTAGATAATCCCACAGTCATCAGGTTAACAACATCTACTGACTATCTTCACCTGTCTGACAAGGCGTAATACAGGAGGTTGGCAAGTATCTGTGCTTTGGGACTTACTTCCTTGAACTAACTTTCCATGCGTTAAAACGGATACCTTGCATGCTTGCGTTGCAGCGCAGATTGTCGTCGGTGTAAATCTGTGCACAGGGCTGACACCACAACCACATATTGTCGCCAGACATCAAAGCTAATTGTTAATGGCTCTACAGAGAACAAGTCTTACCATTTGCCATGTTCAAAGCATTTTCTTGATCTTTGTAATCACACACATCAGACATAATTTGTTGGAACGTCATTTTCGTGTTATGTTTTTTGTTTGAAATGTTAAGGCCATGAACTCATTTGAAATTAGATTGTTTTTGGTTAACCACTAATTTCATTTATTTGTCTGTTCCTAAAATCGTCTGTTTCTTTGTTTCAATAAAATACCCCTCGCTGCACTAGAAAATTAGGCTAAGGTCATACTAAAGTTAAAAACAACGTATGTCGAGCCGAATATTGGAGGGTATTATGTTCATAGCAGTGGTCTTCTTGGTAATTTTCTTTGGTTCATTTAATGTGAGTATAAGTTTACATATAATCTAACATTTATCAGTCATAAAATATATTGGGAGATTATGGGGGAACGACATGTTTGCCCCCATATTTTCTTGGAGGGAATTGTCCCCATGCCGCCCCCCCCCGCCCCCCCCCCCCCCCCCCCCGATCGACGCCCCTGCTCTCGATGGTTTGTTTGTTTGTTTTGCTCTTGGGTCAACGGGGATGGGGCATAGACCCAATAGGATATAGCACAACCAGCAAAGATTGACACCGACGGCGACAATCTATGCTGCAACACTCCTCTATATTCAACCTTGTAAAACGCATGAAGATGGTTAATAGGTGTTGTTTATACACAATTCTGCTTTCCGGCGTGACGTCACTTTCTTAACTACGACCCTAGTAACGTCTCAGTGGGTGAAAACACGGCTCGCTTGAGCGTCCCACTTAGTTGACTTCGGTCCCACACGTAGAATTTGCATGCAATAAATCCATTGCATTTTATTTGTATGCACAGAGAACAAATATGTACCTATTATGAAATGATCCAAACAAAATGAGCCAAACGTATCACGTCGGTTTCCAGCTTTTGTTGTTATCTGGATTTTTCTTGACGATTTCGATCGCGTCTACCCATTTTCCCCATCTTTCGCGGTATTTAACGCGATCAGGAAAAATACAAAATAAGAGATTATCCCTGCACCATATTGTGGTTGTGACAACCTATGGCACAGCAAATTTTAGGAATTTTGATGCAGAAAAGAAAAAAAACATTATTGTCATAGCGTCAAAGTGCGTGCAAAGTCAATGTGTTGCTACGCGTTGCCAAGCTATTGTTTTCACCCAGCGGCTTCAATTACGACGAAAGTTCCCGGATGCCCGGAAAGGAGAATCCTGACCAAATTTGGGGGTCTGCTTTTGAGAAATGGATACCATATTTAATCATTAAATAACTTATAAAGAAAATGATCATTTGACTCTAAATTGCACCTTGACAAACTGCAATACTCAAATTACACTGTTTTAATTCGAATTGAATCGAATTTAAACACTTTTAGTTATTAAAGTTGGAAGGTAAGAACTACATTTTCTTTACATCTAGAGCATGGGGGGAAAGTTTAGTCAAAGGGAACTTTGTTGTTGTTTTAGGGGATCTAACACCCCCTTCCCAATCGAAATTTCTTTGATGTACAGCCATACCTCGTCTTTTGGACAAATCTCCATTCTGTTAACTATCCGTCCTGTTGGCTGGTTGGTCTCTGTTATTAATGTCTGTCAAAAATTATCCTAAATAGAATCCTTCAGAATATTGTAGGAGATTAGTTTTGGGGAAGCTAAACTGAGTCGATGAAATGGCTCTTCCCCTTACATAACCTTTAACCCAAAGTACTCAGTGCGTTGCCTTGCGATAGTGTTTATACCGTCAGTAGATATGTAAGTCGTATTGGCCTACTTTGATTGATAAAGCTTGTGGTAATTATCATAATATACTCGAAAAAATAGTAAGTTCCCTCCAACACTTTTAGTATACCTCGTAAAATATTTGACGTGTCTCGTTCATTTAAAATACGTGGTATGTAGAATTTTCTTACCCACATTTTGACTGGTGATTTGTGAACAAATGATTGTTTTCATAGTAAAAGTGTGGTGTGTTTTTTCCATTGTAGTCGGTACAAGAAAAAAGTTTGATTTTGCGTTTCATAATGCAGTGCAGGGATTATAGTGTGTTCTTTTTTCAGTTCTGTAAATCGTTTGTCCCTGTATAGGCGCCTTATTTGTAAAAAAAATAAATCAATTAAATTCCATGAATTTGAATTACAAGTTATGGGCCTGTACATAAACAAAATAACTGAAATGAGTATACACGTGAAACACGAAGTGCAATTTTTTTCCTCGTACTATCTGCAATTTAAAAAACCCCATAATTTCTGTATGAAAACATAGTCAATTTGCTATGTTGAAGTATCCATTCAAAATATGGGTAAGAAAATTTTGCATACTTTGCCTCTGAATGAAGAAATTTCATCAAATATTTCTCGATCTATATCAAAAAGTATAAGGAGATACTTTTGAGGGGGTGAGTATATCAAACACTCGAAATATCACTAACCACTTCTTTTCCGTACGTCTCAAAAGCAAACACAGCGGCTAAAAAGTTGTGTTCGGTTGAATGAGCTGGTGCAAGAGATCGTCTGTGGATCAACAATTTCTTGACAGGATCGAGGGAGGCCATATCATGGCATTCAAACGCAACCTCAATGATGAAAGTGATGTCACGAACTTTCTGACATAGAGCTTCCATTACCGACTTTCCAACTTCTCCTCCATGTGCGGCAGTGAAGAACAAGACATATCTGAACTTCTTGTAGTCTTCAAGCACCTGATCTGTCAGAATTCTGTTGAATTTCAAAGGATCATCGTGAAACAGCGATGCAAGGTAGGAGCTTGCGGCGTACTCCTGCAGGAAGTTTTGAGGAAAATAAAACTCATCAATGTATTGCCTTTGCAGTCCTTGTCTGATTTCCCTAGGTGCAAGTCTCATTTCCCTTGCAAGTATTCCTGTTTCACACGCGAATGATGAATCTTCCACATATGTTTTCATTACCTCTTCATTAAAAGTGTGTTGATTTTGAAGCAAGCCCTCGAAGGCTACCTTACCCACTCTCTTAATTGTATCGGCAAACTTCTTCGCGTGGGGTGCATAGTGGCTGCCTCTTTTATGGAATTTTGAGAAATTTTGCTCTGCGAGAGAAAAGCAAATCTCTTGTAGCAGTTTTGACAATGTACCTAGCTTGTTCAATTTTTCCCGTCTGGATTTGTTCTGCCAAATGTGACATAACGAACTGCAGAACATTGGGAACGGTGCCATAAATGTCGAAACTACTTTGTTTGATTCCATGAAGTTAACTAGGCTGTCAGCAGAATTCTTGTCTTGTTTGAAAAAGCGTTTGACGTAAGCACGCGAGCCCTCTTTTGTGAATCCTTTAACCTCTATCAAAGTGTATAGCTGACGAAGGTCATCGTCGCTTTTGATGAGATCAACTACATAAGGAAGTGTAGATATGAACACTGGGGTGTCCATAAAATGATCTCCTCTAATTATCGAAACGACAGCATTTTCCCAGTCAGGAACATTCAAATCCATCTTTTTCTCGTCTAGATCTTTAATTAAAATGACTACCTTTCTTTGGTTATTTGTTATATATTGATCTATTCGATTCCCTCTAATCTCCTTGATATCCAGGAAATGATTTATGATGATATTCCCAAAAGAATGGTTTATTTCCATATCTTGAAATGATAGGAGGAAAAGTAGATTGATATCTTGAAGACAGTTACCCATCGCCCAGTCAAGGGCTATCTTAGAAAATAACGTCGATTTCCCTACACCGACTTTTCCGATGAATGCTAAACGCGTTACGAATCCCTTAATATTTTTAGTATTGATCAGATTATACAATCCCTCGATTTCTATTGCCTCATCTTCTGCATTAAATGGCATACTCGATTTCAAAATTAACAAGAGATTGATGAACATTGTAGGCAGCCATGTGCTTGAATCAGGGTCCGTAGGTGATGTTTTGATGTCACCACATTTTTTTAGATATCTGGTCTTGAGCTTTTCTCTAAGTACTTTCATGTCATCTGGCATCGTCTCATGATTGCCTACAGAGAAGAAATGAAAAGGAAAGGGTTAAATGAAAACGTAGTATAGCCATGGATTTTATTACCGAACAGCAACGGTATTACCGAACGCGTACAGTTAAGCGCCTAAAATGGCTTTCATACGCGTGGGACTACACGTATGTTCTCCACACAATTTGACACAGAGAACCGGGGCAGAAGATCATAAAATGAGGCAAAAAAAACCCATAAGTAATATCTTATAACCTGCTCCCTCGTCGCCCCCAGTCGTCACCCCGTTGGCCCCAAATCGGGGTAGTTTGTGTCTTTTTCCCATAGGGGGCACACGTTCGATAATACAATACCCTTTTCAAGGGACCAAAACGCCGCGTCGTTGGGAAGGGGTTTGCTCGGAAGGGAATATCGTATTAAATCTATGTTGTCTTTTTCGAATTCCACCAACTTAATTTTCTTTAGGACTTTAAGTATTCATTCTGTAAGTTTGACAGATGTTCATTTGATATTTTATTTGCTATGGTTGATTTTCTGAAAAGTGTTCAGAACTGTTATTATGATATAGGTTATAGGGTGTATTCATGTACTGTTTAGCTTGGCTTTTCTCCGTCAAGTTTGTTATTTATGAACATATTATACATTCTACTTCTCAGGATCTGCGAAATCAAGCTTCCGAAAATATTGATACATCATAGACATGACCATATATATATATATATATATATATATATATATATAGTGCGTCCCAGAAAAAACGAAATCCGAAAATAAAGGCTTTTTGTAAATCAACTATAACCTGTATAAATATAATTCTTTGTTTTTCATAAAGTAGAAATAATATGCTTTTAAACGATACATTGATTTCATTAATCCATACATGCTTCAAAGAGCAACATTGTTTTAAAAATGGCATATAAAAATCCATTTGTGCCAAATTTTGTTGAAACCGAGAAGCTGCATTCAAAATTCGCTTAGTATGGGGAGTTTGCGACAAGGACATGACATGAGAAATTGAAAGAAACACTTTTAATATTATTAATTGAACCTCGAAAAGACATCAACATATCATAAACCTTTGAATAGTAGTTGACTGTAGGTTTGGAGGCAGAGGCTGATAATCCCCTCATTCTATTTATATGATACCCACTGAAAAGTTTTACTCTCCTGTACGGAGATACTTCGGCTGCGTAGACTGCTCTGTGTTCTGGGATTCCCACCTAGATATAGATATAACGATATCATGCGTCACGGCACTAATCAGTTTTCATAGTTGGAAAAGTCACTTTCGCTCTCTGTTTACGTACTCTAGACCTCACTCACACTAGAGTGGTGTCCAATCACCTCGAGCAACCAGTCGTCGACCAACGACAACCTTTAAGCCAAATGAATGTTTGAAAAATGAGATCACTACATCTATGCGAATCTCAAGTTGGCAGTTTGGTGAATCGATTGTGGCGTATTCACGGCCAACTCTCCCTTTTGTCGTACACCAAAATATCATTAAATTTCGGTTTTCTCCTGAGCGCCTTTTCCCTCGGGGCAGTGCTCAAAATAAATTGTAGATAGTATAATTATGGTTATAGGTCTTCCAAAAAGAAAAAGATCCTACAGTTATACATTTTGACAAATTGACATTAGTCATTTTTTTGTGTTGGAGCGAATGAGAAAGTTGACAGCCGCTACATCACAGTGACCGTACCGATACGGCCAATTTGATATTCCCATATGTATAGTGATAACAACTTTTTAAAAATCATACTTTCTCACTGCTTGTCCGATTTCGTTCAAACTGTCACTAATCTGCTTCACTGATTTTTCTGTTTTCACACAAATCAAGTTATTACAAAGGTAGGATGGCCCTTTAACATTCATCACTTCAGACATGCTGCAAAATAATGATACCGAACTGAACTTTCAAGATAAAAATGTGATATCAACCTAGCTGTACGTTGCATCTAGTTCAGAGATATTTGTATCGTTTTATTCTGACGGGCATTGTGACGTCAGAAGCGAGAGTTTTTATCACTTTTCTAGGCTAAGCCGTTGAGGGCGAAGATGTTTTGGTTGAGGAGCGAATGCACGTGTGTCAAGTCGTGTTATCGACACTACATTGTTGGTCATATCTTGAAAATATTAGATGTTTTGCTTCCCCCTTGAAGAGTTTTCTCTACTGAAAATTTTGGTACCATTCATCAGTTCTGTAGTCCTTGCGTCTGCAGGTAAGGAGGTCAAAACGCCCCTTGTGACATTACTCAAGTTTGTACAATTTTATGCATCTAGTTCATGGTGCACGTTGGATGCTGCTCTGTGATATTAGCTTCACTTCACCATATTGCTAACTACTTTTAACTTAATTTTCTTGCTCTTTTTCTACATTTTCTACTTAATTGTATCTCAAATTGCATAAATATATGTAATGTTTGATGGTTTGGGTTTTATTTATTCACCTGCATACGTGAATCTCAGTGCTTACAAAGATTGTATTTTTTTTTTTTTAAGTAGTATTTATTGATTCATTCAGTTCAATCATACAAAATATAGTGTATCTCAACCATAACATTAACAATATAAGTCGAATCATGAACCTTGTAAAGTCATAACACATAATATAAATTCATAAGACAAAATATGGTATTATATTGCTAATATACCCTAATAAAACTATTGAATGGTCAACTTATATCACTCTGAATGAATCGGAGATTGATTTGTACTCACCCCGCTCCCGCCCCTCCCCCACAAAAGTTACAAGACAGACAGACAACGAAACAAATAAACATAATTAGAATAACCCCTCCCTCACACCCACACACACAACCACACCCAAACATGCACATACACACCTACAAACAGAGAAAAATAAAGAAAGAAAGAAGAAGGAAGAAAAAAAAAAGAAAAAAAAAGAGGGCAGTCTACAGCTGCAAGGATCGGTCAAACCCTAGAATGCGCGAACCCGGCGGACCCCTCCCATCATCATCATCCTTCTTCTGGTTTTGATTTGTGCTTAATACTTTTAGATGTTCCCATTTTTTATAGTGTCGTGTTAATGTGTTTCGCTCGAATGCAATCTTCTTTTCTTCTTCTTTACTCTTAAGTAGCTTTTCTCGTATCTCTTCAGCAAACGGTGGCTTATTTTTTCCTCTCCCAAGGTATATTAAATATTTAATTAGTAAAACAATATGATTAAGTAATTGTCTATTTTCAGCTCTCTCATCTACCCCAATATGGATTTCCTTCCAGCTTAATTCTTTAAGAATGGGAAGATTAAACAGAACACTGCATAATTTCCACAATGTCCCTACTGTCTCACAATCCAGAAATATATGTCTATATGTTTCCTCATCTTTACCGCAAAAAGAACATTTATTACTTGCTATAAATTGAAACCTGTGTAAATGATAATTTACGAAGACAATGTTATATAGTAATTTAAATTGAAATTCTCTCAATTTGTTGTCCAATGTACTTAATCTAGGACGATAAAAGACTTTTTCAATTTCTTTTACTGACATATTGTATGATGATTTTAAATTGTGAAAACTAATTGGAATGTCGGCCATCTTATTTATACAAGCCCTATACAAATTCTTCGAACATACCGATTCAAATTGGAAAACTTTTTTACAGAACATAAATTCAATTTTTAACCCATCAACTGAAGTATGCCTTTTAAATTCACTTTTCCATTCTTCAGGGGTGTTTGCAAATATGTCTTTGATCACTGATATTTCTTCTTCATCTAGTCCCATACATCTGAAATAAGTGTAATATGATGCAATTTAAATGTATTTTTAAGGAAAAGATTTTCATGAAAATATGGTTTTCCTTTCTTCTGAATATATCTGTTGTTAAAGAAAATTTCGTTTCTTTTATTACTTATATCCTTTTTAATAAACACATTCATATCAAACCAAATACTAAGCATTTCCTGATAATATTTTGGTAGTTTTATATTGATCATATCAGGCGAAAAGTTGCAATAAAAAATTTAATTACCACCGAATGGTCTGAGGAGAAATTTAAAGTATTTTTTCCATTTTACCTTCTGATCTCCAGTTACGAGTCTTTTGATCCACATTACCCTCTGTACCATAACAAAAAGTTTAAAATTAAGCATCTTTAGCCCCCCTTGTTTGTAATCAAGATATAAGGTGCTTCTTTTTATTTCGTCCCTCCCTCGCCATAAAAAATCGAAACAGATATCATCAATTTCTTTAAAAACCCATTCAGGCACCGGAGTCAGAGAGCTAACATAAATTAATTTTGAGTACGCATATGTTTTTAACAAGTGGATCTTTCCAATCAAAGTGAGATCCCTTTGTTTCCACCAATTTAGTAGCTTTTTAATTTTACTCAAGATCTCTTTATAATTCATTTCTTCAGCAACATCAGGATCTAATGAAAAATGTATGCCTAATATTTTAATTATATCAACTTCCTTCCCAAAGGGAAAAGCAACTCCAGACGACCCAGAGGGCCCCAGTGGCAAAATGAATGTTTTATTCTTATCAATCTTAAGTCCAGATATTTTTCTAAAATTCTCTAGGATGACCTCCAGTCTATGTATCGAGTCTAAATCTTGGACAAATATTGTCATATCATCAGCGTAAAGAATTTGCTTTATTTCCGTTTCGCCAAAGCGAATACCCTTTACCAAATTATCGTTTCGAATGCAATGAGTAAGGCACTCTATACACAATATAAAGCGGTATGGAGACAGGGGGTCTCCTTGCCTTAGCCCCCGTTCGACTTTTAAATAACCGGTTGATGACCCTCCATTAAAGACACAGCTTTGTGCATTATTATAAAGTATTTTAACCCATTCACTGAATATCGGTCCAAAACCAAATGAGTTTAATACCTTTTGAATAAAAACATGTGACACCGAATCGAAAGCCTTTTCGAAGTCAATTGCTAATAAATATCCTGGTTTACTAAAATTTGATGTGTGAAAAATCATGTCATTAATTATTCTGACGGCTTCGCCAAAGTTTCTATCATTTAAATAACCTACTTGATCAACTGACACAACATTACTCAGAATAGTTTTTATCCTCTTAGAGAGTATCTTAGTAAGAATTTTGTAATCTACATTGAGTAGGGAAATAGGTCTATAGTTACTAATAAGCGTTGGGTCTTTACCTTCTTTATGTATGAGGGTAATTATTGCTTGTTTCTGAGATGGCGACAATTCTTTATATTTTAGAGTATCATTAAATGCATCAACGACTAAGTCACCGATTACCTGCCAAAATGTGATATAGAACTCAACAATCAATCCGTCATTTCCAGGTGATTTATTCAATTGCATTTCTTTTAGAATTTCAATACAATCTCCTTGATTTATCTTTCCTTCACAGTGATTTTTTGGTTTTCGGTTAGTTTAGATAAGCTGTTAGGGAAAAAAATAGAGTTCTCACCTAATACTACTTCTGATTTAGAATACAATGTCGAGTAAAATATTCTGATTTCATTTAAAATATCAATTTCGTCATCAATTATATTTTCCTTCACTTTCAACTCTTTAATAATACCTTTTCTCCCCTTGGACTCTAACAGCTGCTTAAAATATGCAGTTTCTCTTTCCCCACTTTCAAACCATGCCGCTCGAGATCTGATTTTTATATCTTCATTTACATAAGCGTAGATTGTTTTTAATTCATTCCTTTTTCTTGCCAAAGTCTCAATCAGATCACTATTCCTATGTGTTGGTCGCTGTTGTAGTTCTTCTTCTATTTTTACAATTTCATGTTCTAACTTGGCAACCTTCTTCTTTCCTTCCTTAGCCTTTTTCTTGGAATATTTTCTAGTAAAACCTCGAATTTCCATTTTAACATAATCCCATAGTATTCTACCATCTGTAATCTCCTTGGATAATTTTAATTTCAAACGAGTTATTTCTTCTTTCATACCTTTAACATATTCTTCATCATTACATAAACTATTATTAAATTTCCAGTAATCTGTTTTTCTTACAGGATTAATATCAATGAAATTAATATTCAACTCTATTGCTGAGTGATCGGGTGATAATGAAGGTATTATTTTACAATTTAACACTTTCTCCTTTAAATCATCTGAAATTACCCAATAATCCAGTCTACTTTGCATGTAAGGATTTTTTTGATGATATGTGAATTGTTTCTTTGTGGCATTTTGTAATCGCCATATGTCTAATGCATTGTATTTAATCAAAAAATTTCCAAACTGCATACTTAGCTTGGATTGTTTTTTATTAATATTACCTCCTTTATAATCTAAATATATATCCCTAACCATATTGAAATCTCCTCCGACAGCAAAAGGTTTGTTTTTAAATTCCTCCTTTTCTAAAATCTGCATAATCTTGTGCAGAAACTCCAGTTGTTCCTGTTCTTTACTTCCAACAGGGAAATAAACATTTCCCAGTATTACCTGTTGATTTTGTAACGACCCAATTGTGAAAATGTACCTGCCTTCCAAATCCACAATGGTGTGTTTTAATTTAATATCGATCCCTTTATCAATTAATATCATGACGCCTTTACTGTGATTTGTACCGTGACTATAAATGCAATTCCCGTCCCACATAGAGTTCCAGTTATTGACTACATCTTGAGTACTGAAGGTTTCCTGCAGAAAAATAATATGTCCACTCTTTTCTTTACACCATTTAAAAATACTTCGTCTCTTATTTTTCTCTCGAATACCCTTAACATTTAGAGATATAAAATTGCAAATGGAGGATTTAGGCTTATACATAAGGGTATGATGAGATTATAATGCAGGATGAGAAGAGGAAGACCGTTGCACCCCACCTAAAGCTAACCAAGATCAAAATGCCGCTGCTAACTGACCTCAAGGAAAGAAACAAAGAAAACAAAGAACATACAAGACATCTACATAAAACAAACAAGGTGACCCTACCAAGAAAAGACGTGTCTAATACAAAAACTCTCGTGGTCATTTGAGTTCTTGTGACGCTACCCTCTCCCTATACTTCTACTTTTAATAGATTTCAGTATAATCTCAATTGAGCAATGTACTTAGTTTATTATTCGAACAGTTATTCGAGATAACAACCCCCCCCCAAAAAAAAAAACAACAACAACAACAAAACAACCACAAAAAATAAAAATCCCTTTTCTCTGGAAGAATTTGGATCATGAACCATTAAACGGATGCATTCACCTCAACTAGGTTTATCTATGACCCTATAATTCTTTTTTTTTTTTTTTTTAAGAAAAAAAAAAGAAAAAAAAAGAAAGAAAAAAAGAAAACTGTAATTACTGAATTCTAGCTTGGATTATAACTCACTGACTTGGAAATTTTCTTTTTGTATTATTTGCATATCAGCCATGAATCATATCAAGGAAAAAGGTATTCTAGATAACCATTGTCATGATTGTTGCCATGGAAGGCAGAATTAATCATATTGTCAATCAATAATCCTTGTTAAATACTAAATTACCAATGAAGAATGAACATCCAAGCCTTTGTCTCTTGATATATTTGCCTGATAAACAGTTAAACTCGTTACATTCTCTTCAACCATTATTTGCATGTCAGCCCTGAATCATATCAATGAGATTAGGTATTCGTGATAACCGTTGTTGCCATGCAAGGCAAGATTAGTCATTGTCATTTAAATAATCTTGTTATAAATCAATGAACAATGAACATCCAAGCCTTTCCCTCTTCAAACATTTCCATCATAAACAGTTAAACTCGTTATATTCTCTTCAACCATGCTTCACTTAAAGGACCTACGGAACGCAAGCACATGCCGATCCCCGACGATGTGCACCGCCCCGCACACCCCAAAATCCACAACCATTCGATCCGAACACGCGCCACACCCCCAAACACTCCCTGCAACTACTTCACTCCACCCGCCAAGCCACGCCCCCCAAAAATCCCCCAGAGTCCGACTCCCCACACGACACCACCAGCCAACCATCAGCCACCCAAAACAAGCCAAACAAAAGACACCGGCACGCAAAGTATCTCCCTGTCCGAGGGACAGTTGCACACCAGCGTCCATTGCTCGGCCCGCCCCAGGCCACCGACGACCGACCGACGACGCCACGCGAAGCATCAGACCCCAAGGACCCATGAGGGGTGGGGCCCAGCAGGCAAAACAAAACAACTACAAAAAATATCAACAAAAAAAAAACAAACAAACAAACAAAACAAAAAAACAAACAAAAAAACAAAAAAACAAAACAAACAAAAAACAAAAAAAAAACCAAAAAAAACAACAAAAAATGATGATGTATGATATCTACTTAGAGTATCGATATCCACTTAAGAGTATGGAACGCCACATGTGTTACAACACTACAATATATATGAACTTAAAGGGAACGATGCCCGCAGTGATGTTTAGTGATGTTACGTCCAGTAAGAAAGTCATTTCAAAACATCTAGCAGCCGACGCTTTCCTAGCAACGCTATACAAGGCTTCAGCACAGGGCACACACGAGTAATTCAGGCCCTCCATAGAAACACGTGCTAAAATGAAGCACATCAAAAATTCATATTTAAGTAATTTCTCTACAAAAATCGTTCTGACATAGTAACAACTAGACCGATGGTACTGTAAAATTAGGTACATTATTTGGGCACTTATATGGCTACAACCAATACTGTGAAGGCTGAAACGAGGCCTAATCACGAACGCGACTACTTACTGCTGTGAACAGTGGAAATGCACTGCAGATCAAATAATTCCTCTAAAATACACCAAGGCGTCTAAGCTTCCACATACGGTGAAATATGAAAGAATGTGACTTCCAAACACAATTTCTTACAGCCGCCAAGTATTCAATTTTATATGAATATTTTTGCTCAGCTACCATTGTGCCGTAAAGGTCACAGTTATTTTGCTGTTTTCCACACAAGACCAGTGTTGTAAGTAGAAAACAATCGAAGATTATTGAATTTGAATGATTTCTTTCCTGTTTGAAGTTATATAGTGTATAATGTGAAGAAATGTGAGTGGGCTAAATGTGAGTTTAAAAAGTTGTAGTTTGAGTACAAAATTTACGTTTTGCCAATGAATAGTGTGTAGTGCATAATTCACACGATGTGAGGGTTCAGTTCACGAGGTGAAATTGAAAATGATGATTTGACCTGGATTATAACAGGTTGAGTAGGTTTGAGAAGAAAATTCTAGATAAATTATAATTTTAGTCAATTTTGTGTCTTATAATGGCAGACAGCCAGACAGACAGTATGACAAAAAAAGTAGGTCAGGTCAGAGGGGTCCGTATTTAGTATAGGATCCAGCTATCATTTATATGTAGGTTTGGATTATTTATTATTATATGCATTATGGAAGGAAGGTTATGAACATTAAGTATTAATGATGAATGATATTTGGTGAAAAAGTATTTTCTGCGTGTTATCAACTCACCTTTGCAACAGAAAGCATATCAGTATTTTATGCAAATTTAACAACTCAAAATTCTTTAAATTATACCAGTTGTAGAACAAGAAAAGCATTACAAATACAGGGCATTTTGGTGTATTATTGGATTTATTAGAGACATAGATTGCATTCACAAAAGAGAGTGAACATGTACAATGTATACAAAGCTGAATCATTCATTTTATCGGGGTAACCTAGCTAGTCATAAGGACTGCTATTCATAAGGACCACTTATTCATAAGGACCGCTATCCATAACGCGTGACTAAATGAATAGCGGTTTTGTACAAATAGCAGTCCTTCTGAATAGCGAGCAAACCATAGACAAATTTCTCGCTATTCATAAGGACATCCATTCATAGGGACCACTATTCATAACTACTCATAAGGACCGCTATTCATAGCGCGTGTTAAATGAATAGCGGTTTTCTATGAATAGCGGTATGAATAGCGAGCGGACCCGATTTTATCAGCCTATTTATGCTCACTGGCATTTAAATTATTCAAAAATGCTTATGACTCTGTTTTTATATTTTTCATTAAAGGTTGAACCATTTGCCAGTTGGAGTCATGGTATCAGCAGAAGGGTGTCTTCACTCGAGTGTTTTATTCGTCAGCGGTGGCCAATATTCCAATTTGTAAAAAAAAAAAATTATATTCTATGTTTTATGTAATGTTTGGAAAAATGTCTTTTATTGTACAGTCATTTACAATTTTTCTTTTAAAAATCCAAGTAAACTTGACTTGTTTTTGTATCTTCCTCTCTTGTTTTTTGTTTTTTGTTTGTTTGTTTTTTTTTTGTTTTTTTTTTTGGGGGGGGGGTTGTTTGTTTGTTTTTTTTGACGAATAAAGGTGACATTGGAAAAAAATCATTGTCGGGAACACAAAATTTTTTTAAAAATCAATTTCATCAAAAGACAGCATGACTAAGGAGAATATAGCGCTTGAAAAACATACAAATTAAAGAATTTGTATGTATTGAGAAGGCTACATTCCGGAAATGAATGACGATAAGGATTAAGACTGGCTGCCTGTGATATTAGACCTGTATGAGACTAACATTACACAATAAAAGAAGCCTACGGGACCCTTAAAGGGGACCAAAATTGAATCCTTCCCATTAAAAAACGTGGGCTTCTTCCATGCCTCCCCCTCCTACCCCCCCCCCCCCCCCCCCCCCCGCCGCTCCCACCGAAAATGAAACTAACATAATCCTACCTCGTTGACTCTCCCTTGTAGAGGAGGCCTGCTGGGCGACACGGGGTTCGCATTGAGTTGTGGATTGGGTTCCACCTGAACAAAGATACATACCGAGTGAGTCAATAAAAAAAGAGACTCACTTGCAGTCACATACATATATTTTTTTAATAGAATAATAATCCAACATAATGTTATCACAGCTTGTATTATTTTCTGTAATATGATAAGAATATCCGAATGTGTATGACAATAGATGACATGCAGAGCATTGATCTTTTCCCAACATGCCAAACTCACACTTTCCCAAGTTATGAATGATTAAGCTTCAGTGCTTAATGTACTGGGCATTATGGTGGCACTGAATGCCATAATGATCAATCCCCCAAAATATCTGTCTTATTTTGGGAATCATTTTCGAAAAAAAGGTCGCGTTTTATCGGACCAATGTCAAAATGTAGTTTGGATCAATCAACAACAAAAAACCTTTTTTTTTTTTTTTTTTTTTTTTAGATCGGAGACATTATGACTAAACAGAAAGGTTTAATCGAAAGGTGGCTGCTTCTCGATCTTGATCTTAAGGGCAGCAGATGCATATGACAAGAGCCATCCTGCATTTGTTGCAGTTTCTAAAACACTTAATATTTCTATTCAATGTTCTGTATTTTTTACTATATTCATGTGCATGTGACAGAACCAGCGGGATAGTTGAGGTCTGATGAAAAGAAAATGCTCCCTCCCCTTTACACATTTTATTTTCTTTAAATTACGAACCACTTTACCATTTTTTAATGAGGAGGAGCGATGGCTCAGTGGTAGAGCAGTGGTCTCGTTACTGGGAGGACCCGGGTTCGAAACCAAGTGGATGCGCTTGTGCTATTTGGTTAGGCATTAATCCTCACTACCAAGTCCCTCAGAGAGCCGTCGGTCCCCTGGTTACTTCCTTACAAGCATGCGCATTCTTCCTTAGCAGTCAGGTAAAATAAACCATCAAACCTTTTGAAACATTTTTTTTTTCAATAAAAAAAAATCTAACTGAAAATGACCAAGAATCCTACCTCGTTGACTCTCCCTTGTAGAGGAGGCTTGCTGGGCGACACGGGGTTCGCTCTGAGTTGTGGATTGGGTTCCACCTGAACAAAGATACATACCGAGTGAGTCAATAAAAAAAGAGACTCACTTGCAATCTCATACATATATTTTTGATAGAATAATAATCCAACATAATGTTATCACAGCTTGTGTTATTTCCTGTAATATGATAAGAATATCCGAATGTGTATGATAATAGATGACAGAGCATTGATCTTTTCCCAACATGCCAAACTCACACTTTCCCAATTTATAAATGATTAAGCTTCAGTGCTTAATGTACTGGGGCATTATGGTGGCACTGAATGCCATAAAGATCAATCCCCAAAAATATTTGTCTTATTTTGGGAATCATTTTCGAAAAAAAGGTGGGGTTTTATCGAACCAAAGTAAAAATGTAGTTTGAATCAATCAACAACAAAAAAACATGGCTTTTTTTTTTTTTATAGATCGGAGACATTATGACTAATAAGAAAGGTTTGATCGAAAGGTGACTGCTTCTCGATCTTGATCTTAAGGGCAGCAGATGCATATGATAAGAGCCATCCTGCATTTGTTGCAGTTTCTAAAACACTTAATATTTCTATTCAATGTTCTGTATTTTTTACTATATTCATGTGCATGTGACAGAACCAGCGGGAAAGTTGAGGCCTGATGAAAAGAAAATGCTCCCTCCCCTTTACACATTTTATTTTCTTTAAATTACGAACCACTTTACCATTTTTTAATGAGGAGGAGCGATGGCTCAGTGGTAGAGCAGTGGTCTCGTAACTGGGAGGACCCGGGTTCGAAACCAAGTGGATGCGCTTGTGCTATTTGGTTAGGCATTAATCCTCACTACCAAGTCCCTCAGAGAGCCGTCGGTCCCCTGGTTACTTCCTTACAAGCATGCGCATTCTTCCTTAGCAGTCAGGTAAAATAAACCATCAAACCTTTTGAAACATTTTTTTTTTCAATAAAAAAAAATCTAACTGAAAATGACCAAGAATCCTACCTCGTTGACTCTCCCTTGTAGAGGAGGCTTGCTGGGCGACACGGGGTTCGCTCTGAGTTGTGGATTGGGTTCCACCTGAACAAAGATACATACCGAGTGAGTCAATAAAAAAAGAGACTCACTTGCAGTCACATACATATATTTTTTTAATAGAATAATAATCCAACATAATGTTATCACAGCTTGTATTATTTTCTGTAATATGATAAGAATATCCGAATGTGTATGACAATAGATGACATGCAGAGCATTGATCTTTTCCCAACATGCCAAACTCACACTTTCCCAAGTTATGAATGATTAAGCTTCAGTGCTTAATGTACTGGGCATTATGGTGGCACTGAATGCCATAATGATCAATCCCCCAAAATATCTGTCTTATTTTGGGAATCATTTTCGAAAAAAAGGTCGCGTTTTATCGGACCAATGTCAAAATGTAGTTTGGATCAATCAACAACAAAAAACCTTTTTTTTTTTTTTTTTTTTTAGATCGGAGACATTATGACTAAACAGAAAGGTTTAATCGAAAGGTGGCTGCTTCTCGATCTTGATCTTAAGGGCAGCAGATGCATATGACAAGAGCCATCCTGCATTTGTTGCAGTTTCTAAAACACTTAATATTTCTATTCAATGTTCTGTATTTTTTACTATATTCATGTGCATGTGACAGAACCAGCGGGATAGTTGAGGTCTGATGAAAAGAAAATGCTCCCTCCCCTTTACACATTTTATTTTCTTTAAATTACGAACCACTTTACCATTTTTTAATGAGGAGGAGCGATGGCTCAGTGGTAGAGCAGTGGTCTCGTTACTGGGAGGACCCGGGTTCGAAACCAAGTGGATGCGCTTGTGCTATTTGGTTAGGCATTAATCCTCACTACCAAGTCCCTCAGAGAGCCGTCGGTCCCCTGGTTACTTCCTTACAAGCATGCGCATTCTTCCTTAGCAGTCAGGTAAAATAAACCATCAAACCTTTTGAAACATTTTTTTTTTCAATAAAAAAAAATCTAACTGAAAATGACCAAGAATCCTACCTCGTTGACTCTCCCTTGTAGAGGAGGCTTGCTGGGCGACACGGGGTTCGCTCTGAGTTGTGGATTGGGTTCCACCTGAACAAAGATACATACCGAGTGAGTCAATAAAAAAAGAGACTCACTTGCAATCTCATACATATATTTTTGATAGAATAATAATCCAACATAATGTTATCACAGCTTGTGTTATTTCCTGTAATATGATAAGAATATCCGAATGTGTATGATAATAGATGACAGAGCATTGATCTTTTCCCAACATGCCAAACTCACACTTTCCCAATTTATAAATGATTAAGCTTCAGTGCTTAATGTACTGGGGCATTATGGTGGCACTGAATGCCATAAAGATCAATCCCCAAAAATATTTGTCTTATTTTGGGAATCATTTTCGAAAAAAAGGTGGGGTTTTATCGAACCAAAGTAAAAATGTAGTTTGAATCAATCAACAACAAAAAAACATGGCTTTTTTTTTTTTTATAGATCGGAGACATTATGACTAATAAGAAAGGTTTGATCGAAAGGTGACTGCTTCTCGATCTTGATCTTAAGGGCAGCAGATGCATATGATAAGAGCCATCCTGCATTTGTTGCAGTTTCTAAAACACTTAATATTTCTATTCAATGTTCTGTATTTTTTACTATATTCATGTGCATGTGACAGAACCAGCGGGAAAGTTGAGGCCTGATGAAAAGAAAATGCTCCCTCCCCTTTACACATTTTATTTTCTTTAAATTACGAACCACTTTACCATTTTTTAATGAGGAGGAGCGATGGCTCAGTGGTAGAGCAGTGGTCTCGTAACTGGGAGGACCCGGGTTCGAAACCAAGTGGATGCGCTTGTGCTATTTGGTTAGGCATTAATCCTCACTACCAAGTCCCTCAGAGAGCCGTCGGTCCCCTGGTTACTTCCTTACAAGCATGCGCATTCTTCCTTAGCAGTCAGGTAAAATAAACCATCAAACCTTTTGAAACATTTTTTTTTTCAATAAAAAAAAATCTAACTGAAAATGACCAAGAATCCTACCTCGTTGACTCTCCCTTGTAGAGGAGGCTTGCTGGGCGACACGGGGTTCGCTCTGAGTTGTGGATTGGGTTCCACCTGAACAAAGATACATACCGAGTGAGTCAATAAAAAAAGAGACTCACTTGCAATCTCATACATATATTTTTGATAGAATAATAATCCAACATAATGTTATCACAGCTTGTGTTATTTCCTGTAATATGATAAGAATATCCGAATGTGTATGATAATAGATGACAGAGCATTGATCTTTTCCCAACATGCCAAACTCACACTTTCCCAATTTATAAATGATTAAGCTTCAGTGCTTAATGTACTGGGGCATTATGGTGGCACTGAATGCCATAAAGATCAATCCCCAAAAATATTTGTCTTATTTTGGGAATCATTTTCGAAAAAAGGTGGGGTTTTATCGAACCAAAGTAAAAATGTAGTTTGAATCAATCAACAACAAAAAAACATGGCTTTTTTTTTTTTATAGATCGGAGACATTATGACTAATAAGAAAGGTTTGATCGAAAGGTGACTGCTTCTCGATCTTGATCTTAAGGGCAGCAGATGCATATGATAAGAGCCATCCTGCATTTGTTGCAGTTTCTAAAACACTTAATATTTCTATTCAATGTTCTGTATTTTTTACTATATTCATGTGCATGTGACAGAACCAGCGGGAAAGTTGAGGCCTGATGAAAAGAAAATGCTCCCTCCCCTTTACACATTTTATTTTCTTTAAATTACGAACCACTTTACCATTTTTTAATGAGGAGGAGCGATGGCTCAGTGGTAGAGCAGTGGTCTCGTAACTGGTAGGACCCGGGTTCGAAACCAAGTGGATGCGCTTGTGCTATTTGGTTAGGCATTAATCCTCACTACCAAGTCCCTCAGAGAGCCGTCGGTCCCCTGGTTACTTCCTTACAAGCATGCGCATTCTTCCTTAGCAGTCAGGTAAAATAAACCATCAAACCTTTTGAAACATTTTTTTTTTCAATAAAAAAAAATCTAACTGAAAATGACCAAGAATCCTACCTCGTTGACTCTCCCTTGTAGAGGAGGCTTGCTGGGCGACACGGGGTTCGCTCTGAGTTGTGGATTGGGTTCCACCTGAACAAAGATACATACCGAGTGAGTCAATAAAAAAAGAGACTCACTTGCAATCTCATACATATATTTTTGATAGAATAATAATCCAACATAATGTTATCACAGCTTGTGTTATTTCCTGTAATATGATAAGAATATCCGAATGTGTATGATAATAGATGACAGAGCATTGATCTTTTCCCAACATGCCAAACTCACACTTTCCCAAGTTATAAATGATTAAGCTTCAGTGCTTAATGTACTGGGGCATTATGGTGGCACTGAATGCCATAAAGATCAATCCCCAAAAATATTTGTCTTATTTTGGGAATCATTTTCGAAAAAAAGGTCGCGTTTTATCGGACCAAAGTAAAAATGTAGTTTGAATCAATCAACAACAAAAAAACTTGGCTTTTTTTTTTTTTTAGATCGGAGACATTATGACTAATAAGAAAGGTTTGATCGAAAGGTGACTGCTTCTCGATCTTGATCTTAAGGGCAGCAGATGCATATGATAAGAGCCATCCTGCATGTGTTGCAGTTTCTAAAACACTTAATATTTCTATTCAATGTTCTGTATTTTTTACTATATTCATGTGCATGTGACAGAACCAGCGGGAAAGTTGAGGCCTGATGAAAAGAAAATGCTCCCTCCCCTTTACACATTTTGTTTTCTTTAAATTACGAACCACTTTACCATTTTTTAATGAGGAGGAGCGATGGCTCAGTGGTAGAGCAGTAGTCTCGTAACTGGGAGGACCCGGGTTCGAAACCAAGTGGATGCGCTTGTGCTATTTGGTTAGGCATTAATCCTCACTACCAAGTCCCTCAGAGAGCCGTCTGTCCCCTGGTTACTTACTTACAAGCATGCGCATTCTTCCTTAGCAGTCAGGTAAAATAAACCATCAAATCTTTTGAAACCTTTTTTTTTTTCAATAAAAAAAAATGTAACTGAAAATGACCAAGAATCCTACCGAGTGAGTCAGTAAAAGAGAAACTCACTTGCATTCTCATATATAAATTTATATATATATATATAAAAAAAAGTTCAAAATAAATGAAAACAACCGTAGAGATGATAAAAGAAGTCAAAATTTTGACTTCTTTTATCATCTCTACGGTTGTTTTCATTTATTGTGAACTTTTGTTATTTTTCATCAACCGACGCAGGACTAATTATTTTACTTTATATATATATATATATATATATATATATATTCTTTTTTAATAGAATAATAATCCAACATAATGTTATCAAAGCTTGTGTTATTCCCTGTAATGTTATAAGAATATCCGAATGTGTATGATAATAGATGACAGAGCATTGATCTTTTCCAAACATGCCAAACTCACACTTTCCCAAGTTATAAATGATTAAGCTTCAGTGCTTAATGTACTGGGGCATTATGGTGGCACTGAATGCCATAAAGATCAATCCCCAAAAATATCTGTCTTATTTTGGGAATCATTTTGGAAAAACGGTCAGGTTTTATCGGACCAAAGTAAAAATGTAGTTTGGATCAATCAACAACAAAAAAATACTTTTTTTAGATCGAAGACATTATGACTAATCACACATTTTGTTTTCTTTAAATTATGAACCACTTTACCATTTTTAATGAGGAGGAGCGATGGCTCAGTGGTAGAGCAGTGGTCTCGTAACTGGGAGGACCCTGGTTCGAAACCAAGTGGATGCGCTTGTGCTATTTGGTTAGGCATTAATCCTCACTACCAAGTCCCTCAGAGAGCCGTCGGTCCCCTGGTTACTTACAAGCATACGCATTCTTTCTTAGCGGTCAGGTAAAATAAACCATCAAATCTTTTGAAACCTTTTTTTTTTTCAATAAAAAAAAAATAACGGAAAATGACCAAGAATCCTACCTCGTTGACTCTCCCTTGTAGAGGAGGCCTGCTGGACGACACGGGGTTCGCTCTGAGTTGCGGACCGGGTTCCACCTGAACAAAGATACATACCGAATGAGTCAATAAAAGAGAACTCACTTACAATCTCATATATATATATATATATATATATATATATATATATATATATCAATTTTAAAATAGAATAATAATCCAACATAATGTTATCACAGCTTGTGCTATTCCCTGTAATGTGATAAGAATGTCCGACTAAGTATAGATGACGGATCATCTTTTCCCAATATGCCAAACTCACACTTTTCAAAGTTCTAAATGATTAAGCTTCAATGCTTAATGTACTAGGGCTTTATGTGACACTGAATGCCATAAAGATCAATCCAACAAATATCTGTCTTATTTTGGGAATCAAGTCGGATTTTATCGGATCAGAGTAAAAATATAGTTTGGATCAATCAAAAAAAAAAATAGATCTTTTCTTTTTTAGATCGAAGACCTTATCAGCGAGTCAGTTTCGATCGAGAGGTGGCTGATTTTCGATCTTGATCTTTAGGGCAGCAGATGCATATGATAAGATCCATCCTGCATTCGTTGCAGCTTTATTAGTAATAATAAAACAATGCACTTTTATTATTATCATTTCTATTACATGTATTAATACAATGCGCTTATTACCATTATTGTTATTATTAGTATTATTAGTATTATTATTATAATTATAATTATCATTATTGTTACTATTATTATCAATATGGTCACAAAGCAAAGCTATGCTTTTATCAACCCCAACAAGCACAGAATGGAAAAAATTATTAAATAATCGGCAAAGAAGACTTAGCCGATGAGCATACAGATGATATTTCTTCTAACTCCACATCATCCATAAACACTGATTCCGATACGGAATACAAAAGATGTACACGCATTCTTGCCAGAAATCAAGGACTAAAGATTGGACACTTAAACGTAAGAAGTATACTTGAAAAAATTGAGGAAATTCTTTTCATGCTTCTAACCCTCAAATAGACATTTTATGCATAAGTGAAACTTGGTTAAATACATCCATATCAAATAGTGTTATTTCAATAGCTGATTTTGATCTCATATGGTAGAAGAGGAGGTGGTGTTTGTATGTACATAAACAATACTATACATTACAATGAAAGGTCTGATCTTCTTGATAATTCTTTAGAAGCAGTTTGGGTCGACCTTTCTCTTTACAAGAATGAGAAATTAATTATCGGCTGCCTGTACAGGCCCCCTGATGCCAATGATGAATACTCTGAAAAGATACTGGATACACTTGAAAGAGTGAGAAATGAAAATGAAGATCTAATTCTACTTGGTGATACAAATATTGATTATAGAAACGATGATTCACAAACTAGCAATAACCTTATCAATACTATTGAAAGTTTATTCCTTCTCACGCAACTTGTCGATAAACCTACTAGGGTCACTACCAATTCATCTAAATGCATCGAACACATATTGAGTTCGATTCCAAATAAACATGAGTTATGTGACGTAGCAAAGATATCTCTAAGTGACCATTATATGGTATATACATGTGTTAATCTTAAGAAGAAACTAAAGGATCATACTGTAAGGCGTTTCAGAGATTATAAAAATTTGAAGGAATCGGAATTTATTGATAAGTTGAAATAATTATACACAATGCTTTGACGTTAATAATGGATCACTCAATGACACATGCGTCAATACGATGTGGAAGAAATGGAAGGATAGTTTTTTAGAAGTATGTAATGAATTTGCTCCTATTAAGGAGGTAAGAGTGAAGAGTCGTGTCAATCCCTGGATGACACTCGATATTATTAAACTTATTTATAGGAGAGACTATCTTAAACATAAGTGTGATTCATCTAAATGTCAGCAAACTCTCGATGAATATCGTAGAACTAGGAATAAGATTATTCGTATGATAAGGGAGAATAAGAGAAAATATTATAATGATGTAGCTAAAAAATATAAGGGAAATTTTTTAAAAACTATTGAAAGAGTTACATGTAGTCACAGGAAATGATAAACACCAAAACAATGCATGTGAGGTCGATTGTGATGAAATGAACGAACATTTTGCAAATGTAGGTAGAATAATCGCAGACACTTTTCCTGCGAAAACGTTTGAATGGAAACGTCCTCAATGTATTTCCTCGTTCCATTTTAGAAATATAGAGACTGATAAGATTTTAAAACATCCAATATGCCTAGACGAAAATAGTAATTTGGACGTAATAGATTTTGATACCAAGTTGTTGAAGACAGCAGCCCCTTATATTCATGAGTCTTTAACTATGATATATAATAAAAGTTTGCTCTCCGGTGTAATACCCGATGACTGGAAAATAGCACGAACAACTCCTGTCTATAAAGGAAATGGTTCAAAGAAGGATAAAAACAATTACAGGCCTATTTCCGTTGTGAGTCATGTCGCTAAGATAATTGAAAAAGAGGTGCAATCTCAACTTCTTGAGTATTTAAATGATAATGATATGATTAATGTCGATTAATCTGCCTTTCTACCTAATCACTCGACTTTAACATGTCTTCATCGTATACTTGATGATTTTTAAGAGGCTCTAAATGAAAAGGAGGGGATGGCTGCTTGCTTTTTAGATATTTCTAAATGCTTTGATTGCATAGATTATGATTTATTACTGCATACATTGGAAAAATATGGATATTAAATAATCAGTTAAAATGGTTTCGAAGTTATATTTCAAATAGGAAACAGATTGTTCAATATCAGGGTAAAGTTTCACAATTTAGCAACCTTACAGTAGGCATTCCTCAGGGAAGTGCCCTTGGCCCCACCCTTTTCCTCATTTTTATTAATGATATTTCTGAATATGCTACAAGTGGTTCGTGCAATATTTTTGCAGACGATGTGGTATTATATGTTACTGGAAAAGATATTACCGAAGCTAATTTAAAATTACAAGAAAATTTGAATTATATCAATAAATGGTATAATAATAACAGACTTCGCATTAATAAACATAAAACTAAAGTAATGCTTCTAAAATCAAAATCTTCAAGTGAACTCAATATTACTGTGGAAGGACAAAGACTAGTGCATGTATGAGTTATAAAATACCTTGGACTTACGATTGATGATCAGTTGAAATGGAGTAATCATATTAACAATTTATGTAAATCAGTAGCGTATAAAGTCCATTTTCTTGCCAAACTTAGTAAATTCGTTAACTCTTCTTTATTGAATAATATTGTATAAATCTATGATTCAACCAAGTTATGATTATGCATGTTGAGTGTGGGGAAATTGCCCGGATGTTTATAAAAAGAAGCTATTTAGAACACAGAAGAGAGCTGCACGGATCGTAACGGGCAACTTCGATTACAAGAAAAGCAGTGGTACCGATTTAATGAAAAGTTTATCATGGCCTCGTATTGAGCAAAGACGTGATTATTTTCTTGCCACTCTTATGTATAAATGTATAAACGGTGCTGCTCCAATTCGATTGTGCAATGAAATTGAGATGTATTTTGATCGCCATGGTTTTAACACTAGGAATGCCGATACGTTAAATGTTATTTTACCTCGACCCAAGCTGCAATCATTTAAACAATCTTTTAGGTATGCAGGTGCAATAATTTGGAATGATCTCCCCAACGGGCTACAAAAACATCACTTGATAGTTTTAAATGTAATTACAAGAAATTATTCTTAAAAGGCTAATATTTTTTTCCATTTCTACACTTCTTCCATGACTATATTTTAATTATTGATCCAGTTTGTTTTAGTTCGTTATTTTTCATTACAGTCTGACCTGTACATATATAGAATATTTCTTAATCCTCATTACTGTATCTTTCTACGCAATATCATAAATCTTGATTACTTATTGCTATGTCTTTTTAATGTATATATGTATATATCCCTTCTGCTAGATTTTTAAAAAATTCATGCTTTTTAATATTCATGCTTTTTATTGTCAGGACCATCATGAAAAACAGTTTTTAACTGATCTTGTCATTCTGAGTAAATATGTTTCAAAATTAAAAAGATAATAATAAAAAATTATTGTTATTGTTATTATTATTACTATTATTATTTCTTTCTTTTATTTTTTTTCCTTTTTTTTTTTCTTTTTGTAATTCAAGGCACTTATATTGCGCCATCTATCTGGCATTCCCAACATGACTTATGAGTTCTGATAATGCGGGAAATACATTCCCACGGAATAAAAAAAAAAACATATACACTGAATGTTCAATGTCAAACCATTTTGTTTTAAAAATGTATAATGGCTTAGTAATAATTATCAAAGCAAGACAAGGAAATCGAGCTAGTACTCTCAACTCATGCACATAACACGCTGTCTTGGCATGCTTGATGTGCAAATTATAGACTTTTGCTTCCAATGAATGTGATTTCCCACAGGTTTTCGTTAGTTTTTATTTTGCTGGTTCAAGCAACTCATCTATTTCATTATTTCCTCTTAAAATGCAAAGAAAAACACGTTTTATTTTACTCCATCTCTTTTTCCCTCTCGCTTTCTCTTGTAGCCACACCGGAAATCTGATTGTAACTTTTACCATTGTTTATTACTATGGCTATTATCTACTTCACCAAAACCCTGTATTACGGAACCAAGCTGTTGGGGCATGCACTATATAAGCTTTGCTTCCTAAAGCATGCCCTATCCGTTTCAGTCTATACTCAGGTCAATATTTAAATATATGTTGTTGTTTTTTCTTTCATACTTTTTATCCTTCTTAACAGAGTTATCCTTGATTGTTGTATCAATCTTATTATTGTAATATGTTATCTGTATAAAATATATGGAAAATGAAATAAATCAAATCAAATCAAATCAAGTCATAAAACCTTGCATAATTTGGATAAATCACGATGTACATGTATAGCTAAGAGTTGTGCATGGTTATTTATGAATAAAATCAAAGAAATTTGATAGGCTTAAAAACTTTGCAAGATCGTAAAACATCAACATTTTTAATGGTAGGGCCTATCATACTTCAAACTGCAAATACACGTTCGTAACAAAAAACATACAGTATATCAGTAATGATTCTTCTTGATAGGTGAAAGGAAATATTTAACAAAACAATGTACTAATTTGAAGGCCTATGCCGTACCCTGTAACAAGCCAGAAACGCACCTGTATTGGGGAGACATGACTCTGCTATCCTTGCTAACCCGGCTCGAACGAGAGCTGCTCGGAGTGTTGGCAGTAACAGATCGGACCGTTTGAACTTATACGCCCATTTACGAAGCATCATGTGGTTACCGTAGGTGGTTTTAGGACCGTCTTCCCAGTTTTTAGTGATTGCGTTCAATATTACACTATGTCTGACCCTCAGTTCTAAACCGAGCTTCCTTAAAGCGTTGTCATCTGGTATGGCTTCTGCTACCATGTGGATGACTTCATCGATTTTACCGTAATTGGTTTGATTGTGACTGTTCACAAATTAAGAAGAAAGATTGATGATTATAAACTAGGTATATTTTAGAGTGTACTCTCATTCTCTCATAGTAATGTTTATTTTATACATTATATAAGAAGGTTAAACAATGCCGTCCAAGCAAAGAGTATGGCAACTTTTTCCGAAATAAAAGACAAAAAACGTTGAAAATCATTGCTTCTGATTTTTTTTAATGTCTGACTATAAATAAGGGGATTGAAATGACCATATAGGAAATGCTTTCCCATACATGACCGTATTTAACGGGTTCATTTATCTTCATTAAAAGTGACATTCTTTATAGGAAAAGAGAAATAATTGTAAGACAGCCAGGCTGTCTTACACTTCACTTCACATTTTTCAATGACTTGCATGTACAGGTTTCCCCGTCCATTTTAACAACTTTTCATTCAATTTCATCATTGTTCACTTCAATTTCGTCCTGAGGATGCTGGAATATGCAAATGTTAAAGATAATTTAGTCATTTGTCATTCAAATTGGTCAATGGGCAATCAATTTCAGCACTTGTCCATTTATTTCCGTCAGATTCCATTTGATTTCGATTTACCTGACGATCCGCTGCCGAATGTAATGATCGAATTCGTCTTTTTGTAATCAATTCAAGTGTTTCATTCAAATTCGTCGGATAGACAAGACATTGAACTTAACTATTCAAAGGACAAAATAGACGCTTTTTTCATAATTCATGTCTGCTTCTTTATCTATCAAATAAGTAATTTTTTTAAAAGTAAGTACAAGACTTTAAAGGGCAATCCAACCTTGGTAATAAGATGATTTGTATGAAAGCAGAAAAATAAGAAAAACAGGATGGTGAAAGATTGAAAGAAATCGGACAAGGACTAAGAAAGTTATGGATATTTGAAAAATGAGATCACTACATCTATGTGAATCTCAAATTGGCAATTTGGTGAGTCAATGGTGATATTTTTGTGGACAACTCTCTCATTGGTCGTACACAAAAATATCATTAATTTGCGGTTTTCTTCGAGGCGCCTTTACCCTCGGGGCAGTACTCAAAATATATTGGAGATAACATATTGTTAGGTCCTCATGAACGAAAAGATCCTACTGAGTAATGCATTTTGAAAAAAAGTGACATTTTAGTCATTTTGTGTGTTAGAGCGAATGGGGGAGTTGTCCACAGCTACATCACAGTGACATTACCTATTCGGCCAATTTGAAATCCCATATGCATAGTGATTACAACTTTCAAAAAAATCATAACTTTCTTACTTCTCCGATTTCGCTCAAACTTTCACCAGTCTGCTTCTCTGATTTTCCTCTTTCTTTCAAAGCAACTTGCTATTAAGGTTGGATTTCCCTTTAACTTGCATGTGTACAGAGAATATCATGAATATTTAGTCAAATTTCAAGACAAGGAATGGAATAAAAGGTATCCATATAGCAACGAACACGTGACGAATTTGAATGACGCTTTCACGAAATTGATTCGCGCAATCGTACGTTGGCAGCAGGGGATAATGAAATTGTATAAACTTTGACGAAAGTGGATGCAAAATAATGAAACTGATCGGAAACATAGTTCGATAAGGAATGACCAAAGACGAAACTGACCAAGAGATTTGCGAGATCAAGGATTTTCGAGACGAAATTGAATGAGAAAACGGACGGGAAATACTGCTATGATTCCTGCCGACTACTATAAAACTGTACAAACTGAATTCACATTTAATCAATAAGCTGGTAAAATGACTGATTAAGCATGATTATAATAATTCGTTTTCAATAACAAATTTTGAATGTTTTTATATTTTATTAGGTTAGGACTATCACCTACCCCCATGCAAGTTATTTTGCTCAAAATTGGGGAGATTAGTGTTGTTTTAAAATCGGAGTATGTAGAAAGAGTACCAGCTTTATTTCCCACCTTTACACAACTATGAAAATTTGCTAGGTCGGAATCTCGGTCCTGTAAACTGCACAGATGTTGGGCGTGAATTTCCTTGAGCTCCGAAGTGGGTCTGTAAGTCCCCACAACAATTTTATTCTGTACAAATCTTTCTTGCCGGAAACACGACCAAACCAAATTCAGGGCAGTCGTGCTTCTATTTTGTGTTTAATATGTTTTATTCTGGTTGGGTTTTCATGTATCGTCTAACACCTCCTTCCGATTCTTCCCAAAAGCGAATTCCAAATTTACCGACAAGGAAAATAACGGGTTGATGGATTTTCTAATTTGCCGATGGATGTTCACCCTGTTCACATTTTCTCCCAAAAAGCAAGAAAGGAAGGGGTCGTCAATTTTGCGATTTCCCCACTGAGCGCCTACATAAATGTTGAATTTGCCAATATAAAACTTTTAATGTGGGTGTCATACGCCCATACCCTCTAGCGACGCTGTGCTGTCCAAGACCCAAGAAACTACATGAACCATTAGCTTACCTTGTCAACGTGCCTCCCATCCTGCCAATAGATATGTCCCTGAGATGTAGAACGCAAATATCTGTAATGAGTGTTGTGTAAATTGATCATAAATAATATGATCAATAATTTGAACAAGATATTCCAAATAAATTTATTATTTGCATTATCTTGTTGAAAACAACAGTGGTAAGGATGGTAGAATGTCCATTTATAAATTTTATAGGTGAAATATACTGAGCATCAAAACAAATACTGCCTATGAAAAAAGAAGAGAAAAAATGTTTCCACATTATATTTCCATAATTGGAATGTTCTTAGCGTATTTGGAAAAAAGGTGACCACAATAACAAGAAGCAAAACGTAAAACTATGGCAACGGAAGAACGAAATCGAATGTCACTGGACACTCACCATAGGCGGATCCAGAGGGGGGGTCGCGGGGGTCCGGACCCCCCCCCCCCTTTTTGGCGCCGTGTTTTTTTTTTTTTTTTTTTTTTTTTTGACTTGACTTGGCGCCGTCTTTCTTGGCGTTTCCCCCCCCCCCCCCCAGAAATTCTGCCGACCTGATCATGCAAGATACTGCGTAGGCCCTATTCATTACCCATTGTTTCATTCTCCGTCGCAAAGTAGGCCTAAGTACTGTACTGACATGCCAGATCAGATATGCGGCGCGGCACGCATAGGTTTATGCATGCGACTTTTGATCGTACGTACGCTGTCTTGCAACTATGCTTGCAACCCTCGAGGAAGCAGGCTGCACGCGGCATCATTCAACTTCAAGTCACTCATTCGAGTCCCTTTAATACTGTCTGGATCCCAAAAGCTTTTAGGGCTTATCTTTGTTTGTTGTCAATTGAGGTCTCCTGTGAATCTCACAAACTCGCCCGTTTTTGACCCTGAACTCATGTGAATCTGATAGGCAGTCATTATGTTTCACCATATAGGACTAAGGCTCATTACCTCGCCCAAGTGAGTTTGTTTTTGGTTTGTCTGACTGTTAGCATCAAACTTTACAGGATAGTACTTTGATTTTATAGGGATTGATCCTGTGCTTGAGGGTGTAGCTGTCCTACCAAAACTCAGGCGAAAGCGTGAAGTCAATAAAACCTGAGTGAGCGAAGGGAACGAGGGTATTGTTGACTGCATGCTTTCGACGCGAGTCTTGGTAGGACAGCTGCACCTCAAAACAAAGGGTTAATCACTATCATAACATTGACCAATTGGATTATGTGTTGATAAAGCAGAGGGTGGACTCGTGGAACAGCCATTTCTTCGACACTGTCGAAAACCCTCTTGACAGGATTTTCAACAGTGTAAAAAACCCTCCTGGCAAGTTGCCAAATGTCGAATGCCCTTTTCAGGCCCTATGGTAGATAATCAAAACCAAACTTTTTATTTGGTCTATTGCAGCAAAAACTAGCACATCATATTATTATATCATAGGAATAAGTGATTATTTTTGACAATCTTTGTCAATCTTGTTCAAGGTCAAGGTCATCACCAACAAAGTATGATTTTGACATAGGGTAGGTGTAGGGAATACAAGACCGTAATACAGGACCATCAGTCCTGTCTGCCCTGGCTTTGGAATAAAATATTGCTCTAGCGCCATATAGGTACACTGTTACCATTTCTGCTTACTTTGTCAGTAAACTTTTCATCAACAAGTCCATATTCACCAATCTCCTAAGATAAGAGTTTGTCGTGCTCAAAATTTCGGTAGATATAAATACTGGTTTTACAAGGAACGTAGTGGTGTGTTAAACTTATAAAGAGGTGTGCTATAAAAATGGTATTAATAACATTATTATGAAGTTGGTGAACTATTGTACTGGTCAATTGACCATTGTGCACAGTGTAGAGTGCTCAGAGTGAACCTCAATGAGGACATCCAATCAATTTGTGTAGGTAATACAAGATCACCAATATGGCGACCAATGTTATGCATAATTAATGTGTGCACTGTGTATTGATAATTTGTGTAAGCTTGCTGCTAGGGGTTTTTGATGTTTATGAAACTGAAAGAAAATATCAAATAATATTCAGAATATTGGCGATAAAGAAATATTCAGGCAATTAAGCAATATTTGTTGGTACACGCTGAATTTAGATCTGAAATTTTAAAAGCCTTAAGGTCATGAAATGGAAATTTTTTACTCATCATGAAATTACATGCATCCTGTTATTTCATCTAATCAAATTAAACATTAAACAACAGTAAATTTCAACAAATTCAAACCTGCATGAAGAAAATTTTCACCTTTTTGCACTGCATTATGAGATTACTAGAGTTTGGTTGGATGTGTTAAGTTGTATTAACGTCCTTTTACATCTTTCTTTTTAAGACGTATTTCAATGTCATTTTACAACTCTCTGTAATCTTTAAAATTATCATTGTCAATTGTTCAGTATTGATGTACTTAAAATCATCAACAACAAAATGTAAAGTTGCCGGAGGCAAAAGTAACGGCACATTGAACATGTTGAATGCCGTTTAAATGGTAATTAAATTTATCCGATGATAAATGCTATAAAATTTTTGGTTAAAATTGCAACAGATTTTGATGAAACCAAAAAACAATTCTTTATTGGTATTTACATTTCCAACGAAATATCATTTTCCTCAACAAATATTTGAGATTTCGGTTGAAAATGTAGCGGTCTCGTATTACTTTCATGGGTAGGGAATAATGGACCATTTACCTATGACGTCATTAAGGAGATTATTTCATTAGGTAAACAAATTTTTGTCATTATTTCGGTACCCTGAGAAATAAAAAGAGTTGCTGAAAGCATTGGCAACCTTACTAGTGTGTGTCTGTGTTCATGTTTATGCAAATTATGCAAACGTGCTTAAGGGTCTGGTATTCCCTACACCTACCCTATGGTTTTACATCGCAAGAAGTGAACTTCATGTGTCCATATAAAGGTTAAAGTTGTGAAGGTCAAGACTTAAAGTCACACAAAATGTCAAAGGTCTGTCAGATTCAACAAAAAGGTCAAAGTCACGAAATTCAAAGGTAATGACAGGTGCTCGGGGGGGGGGGGGGGAGGAGGTTTGTTTTCTCCGAGGACTTTTGATATATTTCTTCTTGTTGTTGATTGGGAACGCTTGAATCTGATACATTGCACCATGACTAGTTTTGTGATACAAAACTTATTTATTTTGCCTAATGAGTAGATGCTGTGGTTGATTGTTAAATCCTGTGAATTTTCAGCAAAACTGGTATTGGTACTGTTGTTGATCGACCTTGATTGTGAACTCCTGAATCTAAGGAACTTTCCCTTTTTTGTGTTCTTTTGTGATTTGTGATTTATAACTCGTGATGATGTAAACACTTGCGAATTGTTATCTCAGGGATGGGAGGAGATAATATAGATGATATTTATTGAATAATTCTTCATTGCTGTAAAATGTGTACATGTATCACTAAAATTTACTAAGTGTGTTTGTACAGCATGCGCAAACCCAATTCCTAGGTTATCAACATAGTACTTCAACATTGAAGAACCAATCTCAAGTAATAAATCTCCAGATTTTATTCTTATTTGTCTCACTGGACTTTTTGTGTTGATGCCACATGCCATCTGAGGTCCTGCACAGCAATGCAGACTGGAAAATCTGGGAAAACTTTTTAAAAATATATATATACATATATATATATTAATACAGTCCAATGGCGCAAATCCCGGCAGGGGATGGGGGTATGCATTAACCCCCCTCCCAGTTCTGATGTACGGGGGGGGGTGGCCTGTACAAATATACTTTTTGATAAAAGATGGTAATTTGCAATCATTATATATGTATTTTCCATCTCAAATAAACAATAATTCCATGTAATATTAATAGATTAAATGTAATTTCAGTACAAACTAAGACATTTTCAGGCTCGTATTATCAAATTTTTGTGCCGCGCGCCCAACTATATTTCAACATTAAAATAGTCAAACAGGCAATATATATATATATATATATATATATATATATATATATATGCCTATAGAGGCGCTTAGCGCATAGCGCCTTCGGCGCTTGCGTTTGCCAGAATGATAACTTCTCACCCTTTGGACCCCCCCTTTTTTTTTTTAAACCTGGATCCGCCTTTGCTCACTCATAATTTGAATAGGTATGAGAGCAGGTTCTCATTTTGTAAGAAAATAAAAATAAAGTCTTAAACCTCAGTCACACTGAAGTAACGACCAACTGCGAACTTCCGACAAACAAAAAATCTGCGAACAACAGCAACTATTGCCAACCAAACACGGCCGTCAAAATGTATTTGGAATATCTTGTTCAGACAAAATGAATTTTCCTTCTGCAAATGGCATATAGTGTGAGAGAAAAGAAAATTAACTCATATTGGCTTTACCCAAATATCCTAAGAATGTTGATATGATAGTGTGTAATTTCCCTTCAATATGATACGTACTTGTTTGCAGATCCACGGGAGAGCATTAGGGGCACGTGCACCTGCCCCCTGCAAAACCCATTAGTATGCGTTAAATATACAACAGGTTTTTTTTTTTTTTTTAATCTTTAGGAAAAGTGCCCAGCTGCAATTTTAGACCCTAAAATGCACCTGAAAAGGGATAACCTCTTTCTTGTCATAAAATTTTGGATTAAAATGTGATAACCTTTTTTAGAATTACCCCCATCGCCGGCCAGAGAATCCCTGATCCACTACTTGCACTGATTATTTTCCTAAACAGTGTCAAAATCACTGTGGCCAAAGTTTTAGGGTTTATTGATTATCAAAAGCTTCTGAATGGGCAGTGACCTTGGATTTTATAATACACTTTTCACTTTTTGTTGGTGAAACATTACGGATTTCTTTTAAGAATGGAATTACTGCCCCAAATATCCTTACCGCATCATAGCATCAACCGTACTTTTAAAAACGCGTATTAAGCGAAATATGGTTTGTTTCACCTTTTTTTAATGCTGCACTGTAAACCAAAAAAGTCAATCTTAAAAGAAGTGAATATCGGATTTGTAAAGAAAAGGCCGAACACGAACGACGTTAACATCTTCTGAATCTCTTTTTGGTCCTCAAAATTCAACTTTGAAATTAACTGAAAAGTATTACAAAAATAAACAAATTTTTTGCAGACTTTCAACTTCACACAGCGTGTCTTGCATGTTCAGTATAACAGAATGAATGACATATTCTTATCGTTATAACTTAACTGACATTAAGTATGTAATCATGACACGCTCTTTAATATTTGTGAACCCCATTTAAGTAATCGTCACATAATTAATTTCATCGCACGAGATGTATCGCAGGAGGGGGGGGGGGGCTTTTTCTCGCTTTTGGAAAAAGTGAGACCATCAGCCCAATGCCCCTGGTTCCACCGCCGCTGCCTTTTATTATATATTTTATTTCACTAGCTTTGCTTTTAACGAATCATTATATGAACCGGTTTTTATAGAGGCTGCCACACTGAGTTAGCGGGGAAGACCTTGTAGACCAACAGCTTGCTAAACCGACACAGAATTACTGAAAAATAATTGAAATAATAAGAGAGAACTCTCATTTTACATTAAAACTCATTTTGAAAAGAAACCTCTAACTTAACATTTTGAATCATATCGTTTCCTTGTTTAGGTAATTTAACTACACCCTGCTGTGTAATTATCCTAAAAATATTTATGTCCCGCAAATTAGTTGACCAAGGGCCAGGATAAAACAGGAATGTCAATGAGGGGTATATGAAATTGCAAGAGTTGGTGATCCCTTAGGAGAGTAACATATAGTGCGAATTTATCTTTTTGTTTCAAAAGGAGGCGGCCAATATTTTACCACGTGGATCCATCTCTACAGGGTCAGTGTTTTAAGTTGCAATTAGTTTTTCGGAAGGGATAGTTGTCTGGGTGGTTTCGTTTTTGTTTGTTTTTTGGGGGGTGGGAAAATTATCTCATCAAGAAATAGATTTTAGTAGGGCTATTCCAAGCAAAACAGGACATAAACCCTAAAATATCAAGTTTGTCTGATGATATCAAATTTGATCCAAATTTCATCAAAATTTCCCTTATCTGAAAAAAAAATCTAGACATTTGCATCATATTCCGACATCTCCTGCATAATCAATTTAACATTATCTTTGAAGTCAATATCTGATACCCATCATGGCAAATTTTCAGAGGAGAGAAAAGGTCATATCAACATGAAATGTTTGCTAAAATACACTCGATACACAACGTTTAAACAATATAAGAACCAACAATAATAATAATGATAATAACAATGATAACAACAATGATATTAATAATAATAATAGTAATAATAATAATGATAATGATAGTAATAATGATAATAATGATGATGATGATAATAATGATAGTAATAATAATATTGATAATTATAATAATGATAATAATAATAATAATAATAATAATAATAATAATAATGATGATAATAATAATAATGATAATAATAATAATAATAATGATAACAATAACAATAATGATGATGATAATAATAATCTGGATTCATATAGCGCCTAATACATCTCCAATGTCTCTAAGCGCTTATATTATTACCCCGGTCATCGGATTCAAGCTTGCCGATACAAAATGTATGCCTCTTCTCCACTTCCTTGGGAGCGTTCGAGCCAAGCGCCTTTTTTTACAGACGTTCTCAGTGCTAAACAAACCACAATGATTTTCGCATTTTACCGGGTACCCATTTAACACATGGGTGGAGAGGAGCAATGTAGATAAATGCCTTGCTCAAGGACATAAGTGCCGTGCCGGGGATCGAAACCACGACCTTTGCATCAGAGGTCCATTGTTTAAACCACTCAACTACGACAACTCTCATAGCATTAATTTCTGTTCTGCATAATTTCTTATGCTTCAGTAAACTTGGAAAAGTATACTCCGAACAACTGTCATCCCCTTACACGCAAAACACATAATTTCAAATTATTATAGCTTTTGATTGTCAAGTGTTTTATACTGATCTAGATGACAGCATCAAATAGAATAATTAATCATACGATGAAATTTATAGATAATGAAAAACAATAGCATACATATTATAAGAAACTCATAAAACAATGAAATGCGTACAAAATGAAATGGAATTGAATGATTTAATCTATCTGAATGTCCTTAAGGCTTGTCAGAAGCATTTTACAAATATAGCTACTCTTCAGAATTTTCCAAAAGAACTAATTATTAACAAAAATATTTATTTATGAATAAAATCTACATACATTTTAACAAATTAATAAACACTAACAGGGCATTTTTAGAGCTCATTTATGGATTATCAAATCATTTGCTCAATCTTTGTTTCAAAACACATTTGAACTACTTACTCACACTATGAAGTTCATACATTACTTCCCATGCACTCTCAGTAGTCATTCCGTAACGTAATTCCGTAACGCTGTATCATTTCATATTTTACATCATATTTCAATATGTTGACATATCAAAGCTAACATACCATACAAAATGCTATAGAATATTTGGAAACCAGGATAAATACTTGAGTTCACAGAGCTTGAGCCATGTTTATTCTTGTTGAAAAGTAATGTCCTTTTTGTTTCATTCCGTAACGAAGCAATATGATATTTCATATTTCATAAATTTAATGAATAGTTGACGCGAAACTCAACAGTTGTGAAAGTACCTCATATTAGTTAATAATAATAATAATAATATTAATGAATATTAAGGAGCGCTAAAAACAGAAAGTACCATAGCGCTTACAAAAATAAAAATTTGAAAAGAAAAGACAACAGCAACAGCAAAAAGACAGACTCAAAAAAAGTAAGATATTATATTAGATTATTATATTACTGGGGAAAGAGATATTTTTTAGGGATCTTTTGAAAGTGGCAAGACAGGTTATTTCTCTTATGCAGAGTGGAATATTGCTCCACGTATTTGATGCAGCCACTGAGAAGCGCTTTTCAGTTGATGAGAGTCTGGATTTGGGAATAACGAGCTTACATTTGTCAGCTGTTGAGCGAAGATTGCGAGATGGTGTATATATTTTGAGTGTGTTATCTACGAATTCTCCATAAATTGCGGAGATAATATAGTTGCAATTACGTATCAGTGGCGGATTTAGGGGGGGGGGGGCAATCCCGGCCCGTGCCCCCCCCCCTTTTGAAAAAAAACAATGCATTGTGCCCCCCCCCCTTTTAGAACAGGAAACCTTTTTTTTTTTTTGCTTGCTTGTCAGAGAATTATGAAGGGGAACTGGACCCCATAACCCCCCCCCCCCCCCCCACTGAGCGACTTTTGGAGGGCTGGCGAAAAAAATTTTTTGTTCGATTCTTATTATTCAAAGTTCAATTACTCCTCTTTCATAGGATACCAAATACATGTATGTGATGATATTGATCAATGATCAATGATCCTAGGCCCTATCATCACAAATATGGTAGCATATGAAAGGGGATAGAATTCCTCCTTTCATGATATATTACAATAAATCAAGTTATGTTTATTTGACGACATGTTGCTGGAGAAAGTTGGGTTTCATTTTTTAGGAACACACTGTATAGAGATAATAACGAAAGGGAGTAAGTGAAACGAGGAGAAAGATGGGGACTATGAAAAGAAAAATAAAGAAAAACAAAGCGGAGAGGGAGGAAGAGAAAAATTATCAAAATAGAGTGAAAGCACCTCAACTCTGGGTAATCATTCCCGTTTGTAAATGTGTTTCGTTTTAACGCTCCCTCCCTCAAAATAAAATGTAAAAAGCCCAGCGAGACCGACAGATATTCGGTCTCGTGAACCCTCTGAAAAGCAGAAGGGTTGGTCTTCTGGGCTATAGTAGTTGCGTTACCAAATTGTTAAAGATATATTCAATACTGATAAAGCGTACATGATTATTGTGACAAACTTATTCTTTAAAATAATATTTTGAAATTAGAAGTTCATAGCTTGTATTAGCATAATGCACTAACATATCTAAAGGGGGTAAGGGGGCAATTTGCCCCCCCCCCCCCCGACAGATTCTAACCATGACTTTTCAGTCACCTGCCTGAAATAATTATTTCGTAGTAAATTACATCTAAATTGCTTTTATAACCTCATGAATTAAGGATAATTCTTCAACAAAAACCCAAAAAAATTCTCGCTCGGTACCAATGCGACCTCCCCAAACAATATTGTTAAGATGACGTTTTGAAGCCAACCGTCGAAAAGGAAAGCAAAGCTAATATTGGGGCACATTTCAAGCCAAACAGAACGAATTTGAATTTTATAATGTGAATTGAAATGAAATCGAGAATATCTTCAAAATGAGTATGAATAGTACATGCATGAATCATAAAGAATTAAAGCTGTCCAAACACTTCAGTCAAAACGGAATGAGGCCAAAAATTTTGCCCGCTCTCTCTTCGCTCCTTCGCAAATAGCTTTGACTTCATTATATTAATGGATGAAAAATGAAATCTAATTAATTTGGGAAATCAAAAATATAAATCTCAAATTTGCGAGACATGAATCAAAGGAAAATTCTACGTCCCACCTACCCCCCCCCCCCCGCTTTCGATGTAAATTACTAAATGGAATTTTTGGGTTTTTTTCTGGATCACCATTTTCTTGGAGTGCTTTGCAACCCCCCCCCCCCCCCGAAGCCCAGATCCAGATACGCCTCGCAACTGGAGTAATGTATCATACTTTACCAAGCTTTAATTTTCATTCGATAGACTTACGGCTTTTTCAGGTTTAATGGTGCTTCAAGTTTCTCCGGAAATCCCTTAAATGGAAGCCTTGTATGTGACTTGCAGTTTTCCGAGCTAACAATTATTAAATGAATAATGTAAAGGATGAAAGCTAATAACAATCCTTCTTCTGCTTAATCTGTCTCTCCGTCGCGACTACATCCAACGAGATCATCTCAAACGCCTTGTGAGTTGTGAAGTTGAACTTCACTGAAGTTCTTCGTCAAATAAATTAAATGAAACTGATGTTCAGCAATCTTTGCGCGTCATGTGTGCTTATCAACCAATCAGGTATGCGTGCAGACAACTGATCAAATAGTAGTTACAGTAAGGTTGACCCCTAACCCATGAAGGTTGATGGGGGTAAACATCATTTATCAGGCTGAAACATTTTTAAATTTTAAACTTTTTGTTCGTTTGTTTTTTGTTTGTTTGTTTGTTTGTTTGTTTGGGGTTTTTTTTGTTTAACGGCCTAAGATACTTGATTGCTCCTGCCCCTTTACTACATTCCAAATAACGAGGACAGTTGTTAAAAGGTGAATGCAAAGGCAGGAAATTTATGGAAATGGGACCTTAAGTGTTTATGAGAAGATCACACTGTACTATAAAACGAAATAGAACATTAATCAAAACAAAGCAAATTATCAGGTAACAAGTTTCCGGAATTATTGTTCCACTATTTATATCCTTATAATGTAATGGAATTAACACGATCGCAAAGACTTTCGAGAAATCAACTCAAGGGCAATTTCAGCATGGTACTTTGCAATCGTGTTACAAACGAAATGTATTTGAAAAACGAAGAAGAGCACAGAATAAGAGCATCCCTAATCATTTTTACTGCTGACTTTATTAGTTGAAAGACTAGATTATGCCAATAACTCTGACATTCATAAACACATCTATTATCACAATCATGTCACGAAACGAATTGCACATACAAAGGCGACAAAATGTTAAAACCAATAGACATAGCTCTTTCAACATTGGCTTATACGCGTTTGTCTTTCATTACCAATAATGTACACTTATCATCTTCTTTCATTAGTGGTGATTATAATTTTCGAGGAACTGATAACAGTAATAATGATTGTATGCAAATGATTGTTTTGAACTTCACATTGTTTTGAACTTCAACGGTTTCTTTTTTGATGGCCGAGGCAGCATGATATCATAAATCTATTAGTTTGCGTACTCCGATATATCCATTTATGATAGTCCATCATATTGTCTGAACATGTTTTTCTCTGATTATTCCATTCTTATCTCATTTGAAGTGTAGCTTACATAGTTAGATTACCAGTTAAAATTCAAAGTACTTGCATTAATTCTCTCTACACTGGCGTCGAAGTCGAATAGTTATGATTAATGGCAGTAGTTTAACACCTGACTTGAGGTACAGAAGTCGTGGGCTCGATCTGCGGCACGTCACTTATGTCCTTCAGCAAGGCTTTTTATTTATATTTCTAGCTTATCTCCATTTACATGATTTAAATGTATATTTAAACAGAGACCTAAGAGGATGCGATCCTGCAAAAGTCTGCAAAAGTCATTGGTGTTTAGTCTGCAAAACAGACGCAAAGATGGTTAAAAATCCATGATAATTTACAATGGAACTTCTTATCTAACTCTACATGTGTCACTCAATCTACTCTTTCAAAAGAAAATTTAAAAATGAAATACTGAATTCCCATCACTAAATTAGCAGCATAAGTAATGAAAACTATGCTTTGTTAACTTTGGTCATTGCTTAATACCACCACTACAATTTTTAACAGTATTTTATGACATCCTTTTAGAGTATAAGTAGTTATTTTTTTCATACCATCAATTATCATGATAGTGTATAGTGTGTTGTGAAACAAAATGTAAACTATCGACGGCCAATAACTCAATCTTTTACTTTCTTTGGCTGAAGTCGTGTGAATAATTGTTTTTCCTTGATCTTGAACAGCACAGCTATAATTGTGCCCCTTTAGACAGTCAGTCTCTCAGTCTTTTCCTTAGTGCCTCTGGCATTATTCCTTCCTTTTCTCTACGTACTTGTTATTTATTGAATTGTTTGTTTAGGTATGTTTATTTTATGCTATCCATGTTTGACTTTATGAAAGTTTTGTCTTGTTTATATTTCTTAACGTTATTTCATATATGTATCAGTGGCGGATTTAGGGCTGGGCAATCCCG